>JADWQK010001838.1:0-28031 GCA_017933935.1 Sesamia nonagrioides
AACAATAGAGTGGTTCGCTAGTTACTTGCAAAATAGGTCACAGCTTGTTGAGATCCAGAGGGAGGATGGATCAAGGCTGTCATCCCCCCTTCGCCAGGTGCCGCGTGGTGTGCCTCAGGGATCAATTTTAGGGCCCCTTTTATACATTCTTTACAGCGCAGACATTGTGAGCTCATTTCAGCACTGTATGTATCACATGTACGCAGATGACATCCAGTTGTATATAACTTTTAAACCAGCTGATACATTGGAAGCCGTGAGAAAGGTTAATGACGATCTTGAAAGGGTAGTGCTATGGTCTAATGATAACTCATTAGTATTAAACCCAGTAAAATCAAAATTTATGGTTTTGGGCAGTAGGAAAATGATAGGCACTATACTGTTCGCCAAGCCAGAGGTTTTTATCAGAGGGGAAAAGATAGATAGGGTAGAGCTAGCATGCAACCTTGGGTTGACCATGGATCCGGAACTGCGCTTTGAAAAGCATATTAGTAATTCCATGAGGAGTTGTTTCTACAGATTGAAACTCCTTTACTCAATTAGAGACTACCTGAGTGTTGATTTACGTAAACAATTAGTGGATAGCCTAATTTTATCACAGCTTAATTACTGTGATACGGTGTACGGCCCATGCCTGTTAGCAAGAACAGAGAAGCTAATTCAGCGCATACAGAATGCTTGTACACGATTCTGTGTAAAGATACCTCCTAGAAGTCATGTAACACCTTTTATAAATGAAATTAATATATTGAAAATGGCTGCTAGGAGAAGGTTACATATGGCTGGCCTGCTTTTTGGAGTAATTACTACACAGAAACCTCACTACCTGTTTGAAAAATTAAGTTGGAGACAGAGCAAATATGAGCCACGTTCCTCTGCCAAACCTCTTTGTACAGTGGCCCATAGGACCGCAGCATTCAGGGGGAGTTTCAAGTATGCCGCCACGCACTGTTGGAATAACCTTCCTCCACCAGTAAGAGTCCTGAGAACAAAGAGTCATTTTTTAAATGTTTTAAAGAAATATTTCTTACAGATACAGCAAACCACATAGTTTTCATTGAACTTACCTCAAGGATTATGGTCTTCTGGCAATGGATATGGCTTTCCAGCGGTGCGGGTGGCATTGATTCCTCCCAGTTTGGGTTTGATTAGTGTTATTGCCACGGGAGACGAAGTACTCTTCAGTTTTCTGGGGCTAGTTTGTTGTGTTTTTTTTCTGAGGCTGTGTTATAGAAATTCCATAATGAGTAAATATAGAATTGGGTTTCACAATTGCCGATATTTATATTTATTTTTATTTTCTAAATATGAGGCTTTATTACTACATTTAATATTAATGCACTGATAATACTTACCATCACAATCATGTGGGCGTTGAAGGCGGTATAGTTTTCAATTCCTTTCAGTAGGTATGTCGAAAAAGCAATAAAGCAAATGGGCACCATCGCACACACTGAACATTCCTGTTTCTATACACGCTTATATGCATATTTTCACCATATTTATTTATTTGTATGTATTGTATTACTTATTCCAGCGGAAAATTAAACTAATTCAATTTACTGTCGCACACAGTGGGACGTCATTACGTCATTCGAGAGGTAGTTGCTGAAAATCAGCGCTGTTGACAACAGGTTCGTCTGACTCTGAAGTCACAGCATTTTGCTGAGCAACGACCTGTTCCTGCGCAGATGCGACGCACAGCTTAATTGCTGTTTGTTTTGTAACACAAACAGTTGGTTCCCGACACTGTTATTGCCTTTTTTTATTTCATTTTATTGTACTTATGTCATAATTGTTGTTGATAAAAATAATGTTTATGTTGTCATCTACCGGTGGCGCGGGCGCAATGTGTGTGACAGATGACATGACAGATCATTGACGTTAATACATAACTTACTTTATGTCAATGTGACAGACAGATGTTTTGATTTTTTAAACTGTCAATGTCTAATACATGTGTGTCTTTGACCCGGGTTATGACATCAGATTTTTTTTTATTTTTTATTTTGAGTAAGAGGTTTTTTAGTAAGTAGATTATATTTCTTTGTTCTTTTTTTTTCTTTATTACGTGTTTGTTATTAATTAAGTGTATCATTATTGTTATGTGCGTTCTATTTGTGCGGAATAAACAATTTTTCTTTCTTTTCTTTCTTTCTTTCTTTCTATTTACGTTGTATACTAATAGCAGCCGCCAGCAGCTTCGCGTGGAATTCATTATATTCCGCTTCCCGTAGTCGCAGCCGTGATGTAATATAGCCTAAAGCCTTGCACTGGATTAATGGGCTATCAACACCAAAGAATTTTCAAATCGGTCCAGTAGTTTCCTAAATTGCTTTGAACAAGTGAACAGAGCAAACAAACTCTTCAGCTTTATATATTAGTATAGATCTATAAAGCTGAAGAATTTGTTTGTTTTTTTGAACACGATAATCTCACAAACTACTGGTCCGATTAGAAAAAATCTTTTTCCGTTTGGTAGCCCATTAATCCAGGAAGGCTTTAGGACCAATAAGAGCTGCTCCTTATCCAAATAAATTAATAGTATTTAATACAAATTAATAGTATTTTGAACAAAATTGTCCTTGACATCACATAATTTCGATTAAAATCTTACATGATGCTACAATTTTAAAATAACTCTTTTGGGGTTAAAATGTTCAAATAACTAACTACTATGAGTAATAATTTATTACACAATTAGGGTGCCCCAGTACCTACTTTAGTGATGCCAGAAAATCAATGACTAGAACACATCAATACGCAAATAATCGCAAGTTACAACCTCCAACCCACGTCACTAAAATCGCAGTTTGCACTGTGTGATCGACGTAGATTATTGTAACCCACACATGCAAGGTATACTTGCTGTAAATTCATGCTCGTTCCGAATCTTTTGGCAGAAACTGATAAACGTTCAAAGTGTCAATTTTATGACTTTAGCATAAAAGCAGGTAAGTGCTTGTAAAACAATATTTTATTGCTATGTGTACTTCTGTGACCTTTGTACTGTTTGAGGTCATTGAGAAGTCATCTCTCCAGGGCGTTTATGGACGCAAGACGCATAATGATATGAGTTTGGGACGGCTGGGCGCCTCATTTAGAAGCTTATTAGTCTTACCATAAGAAACTCAAGAGCACTTTTTTAACGTGTCTAATTAAATATCAGTGTAACGTTCATATGCTTACATGATTATTGCGTTTTAAAATTAATGATAAAAACCTAAGTATGTAAGAAGCGCTCTAAAAACTGTAATATAGAAAAAAATGGTTTTATTCTGCACAAAACCAAGGAGATATACATGTATTTATTACTGACTAGCCAACGACTTCGTTCCTTGAGTTAGTTATGTTCCGCTCCTAATGATGACAGGCTATTATAACATAAAGATTTCCTGGATTAATGGGCTATCTAACCTATAAAGATTTTTAAATCGGACCAGTAGTTCCTGTGAGATTGCGCGTTCAAACAAACAAATAAATTCTTCAGCTTTATATATTAGTATAGATATAGATTACAACGAAATCAAAAGCCTCATACTCGATAGTTGTCAATTCTGTCTATTGCTTAATGTTGACCGGCACTCTAATTATTATCATCAGTTGGAATCATTTTGAAGTATCAAATGCATTGCTCTATATGTTTAAAATATAAATGCTCAAAAAAGAAATGCAGAGTAATTCCCTGCAGGGACCAAAGACAACAAATACTAGTGAAATTGACAGATTTAATTACAACAACAGCTACAAGCTTTAGTGAGTATCCTAAATCCGTAACACATTTATTAATCTCAATCTGAATCACTTTGAAGGTTATTCAGACAGCAACAGCAAACAGCATTCATTGCGTTATTTGTGTTGTTGATCAGATACATCTTTGAACATATGGAGCAATGGGTTACCATTGCTCCATATGTTCAAAGATGCTGTTTGCTATTGCTGTCTGTTGTGCACACACTGCACAACAGACTGCTATCAGATTAGAGGAGCTTCAATTGGAATGATTAAGACATCCACCGTGCTCCTCGGTTCTTGCTCCAAGAGACAGTCCAAACCGCCTTCAAAGATTTAATTGATTCCCGGCCTTTTTTTTCTTACGAGTGGAAATGCATTACGCACCGTACCCGCCGCTAGCTAGGCGACAGGCGTATGTGGGGCTCGCCCAGCCGGAGCCGGGAATACCCACTAAAACCACTCGGTTCCCCTCGAGCCCTGCGTTGAGAGTGACACGGGATCGGCCCGAAGATCTAACTCCGTGCCACTCTCAGGGCTTACCGGCCTAATTTTGGCCGGTTCCCGCGCGAAAGGAGGATTACCCGGGTACCGGAGTAATCCTCAGACGTAGTGACCAGTGCAATGCGCGTGCCGGAGCTACCCACACAGGCTGGTCGGGGGCTAAAGGAGACGGGGGTTCGTCTCCCGCCTTCTTCGCCCCGCCCGTCTACGCCGGAGGGGAGCGGCAAGAGCATCCTCTTCCCGCTCCCTCTTTCTGCAAGAGGACGGTCTCGCAGAAGGAGGCAGTAGCCTCCCATGCACTCTCGCTTTCAGCCATGGCTCGCACCATAGTTGCCAGGGAGAGGCGTCCAAAAAAGGTCCTTCAGTGAGGCCGTCCTAATGCTTATTTTAGAAAAGGCATAAATGAACTACCTATGAGATGGTAAAAGTGCATAGATAGCAATGGGTAATATTTTGATTAAATAAATATATTATATTAAAAAAATAAACGACTTTTATTCCTCCCATACAAAACGTCAATTTCATATGTAAGGACCTAATAATACCACGTTGCAGTTGTTAATATTTATCAATACCTGGCGAAATAATCAATAAATCAAGCAATTTTGTATTGAATTTAAACCGTTTGTTTGCCAAGTAGTTATGTGAAGCCAGTAGCATATTTCTAGCTACATACTATTCCGTGACTGCCACATTGATCGTAGTTCTAGAAACCTCGGAAAAAGGCTATTGAACTAAGTTTTTTTTATATATATACAAGTTTATTGTTGGACGTAAACGAAAATTTCTTTTAACACCTTAATAGAACTGCAATGAAGGTACAGACGACAGCACATCAAGCTACTACAATCTGTCAGATTTCTTTATTTTGAACTTTATCTCTAAAGTTTTAAGACTCAAGGTTGATTAGGTATTTTTGACAGTTTCGGGTAGCTTGGCCTGCTACCCGAAATGCATATAAATGTTAAATAGTTCAGGGTTAGTTCCCAACTATGACTATTCAGCTGAAATACTTGTATTTTAGATGGAGCAGCTGCCTATCTGACTTCAGCAATCCAGTTACTTATCTAACGTAATCATTAAACATTTTTTTGTTATAAATTGTAAACTAGTGATTGACCGCAATCCTATTCACTCTACCTGTGAAGAAGACACTTAAATTGTAGTCCGACGGAAACACCGCCGCTGGCAAATTGTTCCAGTCCCACGATGTACGCGGTATAAAAGACGCGAAACGCTTCGTTAGGATCGTTATGATGTCAACAACGTTAGAGTGGAAAGTCGCAGTACGACTGGTCGTCCGATGATAGAACGGAGAAGGGGGAATGAAATCATGCTATTCTTTTGCACACTCTCCAAAATGCTTCCTAGAGAACACCGATATAGGCTTTGGAGACATAACCCTATTTTAGGGTTTTAATCATAAAATAACCTATCCCACTCTGGGCGGAGCAAAATCAAAATCAAAGCATTTACCTATTTCAAATAAACCAGTTACAGGCACTTTTGAACTGTCAGAAGGTTGGTCAGTCAATAAGATGAAACTAGTCGCCCATTCCAAAGAGTAGGTACCTATGGAGAAGAACGGGCAAGAAAGTCAAAGTCAAAGTCAAAGTCAAAGTATTTTATTTGTGAAACATAGGTAATATGGTACATGGTATAAAAAAAAATTGTATGTATCACTATGTTTTGCCTTGCGAGGCGTACAAATTATTTAAGAACAATGGTCATTTAAATTAACAATAGAACATTTATTTATTTTAAACTCTTATCATCTAAAAACTCATTGATAGAATAGTAAGCTTTGTCAAGCAATAATTTCTTTAGTTGTAATTTGAAACGATTTATGTTAGTCATACTTTTTAAAGTTTTTGGTAGTTTATTAAAAATTTTTGGACCCATGCCGAGGCAACTCTTTGAAAAAAGTGCAGTGCTGTGTTTTTTTGTCTTTAGTGTGCTTTGGTGACGTCTAGTATTAAGTGTTTCAAACTTAGATACATTCTCCTTAACAAAAATTGCAGTTTCATAAATATAGAGGGATGGAAGCGTAAGTATTTTTAAACAAACAAAATGTGGTTTGCAGCTGTCGGTGGTTTTCAACATGCATATGGCTCGAATACATTGTTTTTGGGCTTTAAATGCCATTTCTCTGTTGGTAGAGTTGCCCCAAAACATAATGCCGTAACGAAGAGCTGTGGAGACATATGCGTGATAAGCAACAAGAACAGTATTACGATTTGCAACCTTGTTTAAATTGTGTAAAACATAACAGAATTGATGAATCTTTTTTATCATCATCTCCATGTGCGTTTTCCATGTCATGTGTTCATCTAGCCAAATTCCTAGAAATTTGGTTCGTACCGTTTTTATAATTTTTCTTTGGTCATAATGAATGTCAAGAATTATAGGATTAGTTCTTTGTTTAAATGTCATTATTTGAGTTTTGTCAAAATTAATCTGTAAATTATTATTCTTTAACCATTGAATTATTAGATTTAAGCTGCTGTTTATGTCATTTTCATATGAGTCACTATTTTTACCAGAAAACACTACCGTACAGTCATCAGCAAACAGGGTCATGGGATGTGGTATGGTATTCGGAAGATCATTTATATAGCATAAGAATAATAAAGGGCCAAGCACACTTCCCTGAGGCACGCCGTAATAAATTGGTCTCTCTCTTGATTGGTAATTAATTTCCGATTTCGTTTGGAAATCAACTGCTGTAATACTAGTTACCTGTTTTCTGCCAGTGAGGTAAGACTTTATTAAATTTAATGCTTTGCCTCTAATGCCATATTTATACAGCTTTCTTAAAAGGATTTCATGGTCAACAAAATCAAAAGCCTTACTCATGTCCATAAATAAGGCTGTTACAGGTATTTTTTGGTCCATATTTGTAACTATTTCATCAATTAGTTCATAAATGGCCATATTTATGTTTTTGCACTTTCTGAAGCCATACTGTTCCTTAGTTAAAATGCCATTTTTTTCTAGAAACAAGTAAATACTGTTATAAATAACTTTTTCAATTATTTTGGAAAATACTGAAAGAAGAGCAATGGGTCTATAGTTTTGTATATTTTGAGGATCATCCTTTTTATGTAGAGGTTTTATTACGGACAGCTTCAAGTCCTCGGGAAAAACGCCATGATCTATACACATGTTAACAATAAAGCTAAAAACCGGTGAAATTTCAACAGCTACGCTTTTCATTATCTTAGTCTCGATGTTATCAAAGCCAGAGCTATTTGTATTTTTCAGAGTCATAATTATTTTATAAATGTCAGGTGGTCCTATGGGTGATAAGAATAATGAATTTACGTTTGAATTTGTTAATATTATATTATGGTCAGAATTGGTTGTGGGTTGTATTTGGTCAATAAAATGATTATTAAATAGTTCTACTATGTCAGTCGGATTTGTAACGTGTTTATTGTTAATAAGGAGTTTATAAGGAGTGTTCCTCGGAAAGTTATTTTTTGATGAATTTATAACTCTCCAGGTTGCTTTAATTTTATTTTCAGCGTTATTGATAAAGTAGCTGTTTTGCGATTTTTGGGTTAATTTGATAATTCTTTTTAAACGTTTGGAATAAGAATTATATCTATTTTTATTGACTACATTTGGATGCCGCCTTAAGGTCCATAACATCTCACGTTTACGTTTAGAGCACAGTTTAATGCCTTTTGTGATCCATTTCTGAGGTTTAGTAGTGCCGTTTTTAATTTTCTTTAATGGGAAGCACATATCGTAAAATAATCTAAATAAGCTGTGAAATTCTATAAATGCATGGTTTGGATCAATTGCCGCTATACACACTATTAAAACTAAGACTTTGGAGAGCCTCTTTAAATTTTTTGACATTTTCCTGGCAAAAATCACGTCTAAAAGAGAACCAATGTGTGAGCGTGCAGGTCTTTTTGACGGGACATTTTATAATCTGAGCTGAATGATCAGAGACGGCTAGCTCCACTACCTCACATGAACTTCCCCTTACATTATGTACAATATTGTCGATGCAGGTACCGCTATCTAGCCGGGTTGGTTCACGCACACCTAATTTCATATTATAACTATGTAAGAGATTTTGAAATTGCATTGATATTTTCGTGTTTTTTAAAATATCAATGTTAAAGTCTCCGCAAATCAGCACCTTTTTTTTTTGAATTGTGCCTTATTTTCCTTAAGAGTCCATCAAAGTTATAGAAAAACGAAGTCAACGAGTCGACATTATTATATTAGAAACTCCATGGACACTCTTTTAAATTTTCAAGCTATTGTTACAAATATTTGATTACATCATTCATGTTGAAATCAACCGTGTGAGAACGATGCAGAAATATATTGTACGCTGAGAGCGTCCATTGTCAGATCCAGTCCGTTCCAGTGTCAGAATCTTACTGACTAAAACCCACCCGTTTTCCTTCACTTGCCTGTACCCAAGGGCGTAAGTGAAGGAACACGGGTGGGTTACCGAGAAAGAGATACCTACTCACCATGGCCCCCGAACAACGGTGTGTCTTTCGAACAACCCTCGACCATAACAGATGATACATAACCCCTGACACATTTCGTTGCGGGACCAAAGACAGTTGAAACGTTTCTCCGGGACTCGTCGAGCTTCATTGCTCGGCGTTTTTCTGGCGGTCTCCACTGTTGATTCTGGCTTTCAGGTGTTGCAGTGGGTGGGATAATGTGTGGCGGGTTTTGTCCCAAAAAAAATCCCTAACACATGACGGATTTATTAATTACTTGTTCTTCTTCTTCAGCGTATAGAGGTCAACTGCTGGATAAAGGCCTCCCCAAGGCTTTCCACGATGACCGGTCTTGTGCTGCCCGCAGTCATCGGCTTCCCGCGAACTTCACCAGGTCATCAGTCCACCGTGTTGGGGGCCTGCCTACGCTGCGTCTTCCGGTACGTGGCCGCCTTACTGCCCCATCGGACATCGGTCCAAGAGTAATGTGCCCCGTCCACTGTCACTTAATTTTACAGTTTTATAACTTTTCTTATTTACCGCAGCACAGACACTCAATACGACTGTTTTACAAATAAATATACTATACTTTACTAAATAAACTGACTTTGATTTAAAAATCAACATACTTTACATGAGATGGAGTGTTTATATTTGCTAGTTAGTGTTAAAGATTCATCTTACTTTAGTTATATTTAATAACGTAGCGCTAATTTTTCAATGGACGGAAAAATTATGTACGTGGAATAAAGTTCACGCCTGACAGCTTTTAACAGACTCCAAAAAAGGAAAAAAGGAGGGTGTTCTTAATCCGACTGTGTTTTGTTTATTTTTGTATATGTATTTGTTCCCATACCTTTATTTTTTATGGTACCGTTTTTAAGCCGATTTGCAATTTTTTTTTATATGTGCATTTGAGAGAGATTCGACGACATGGTTAACGTAGTGGTTAAATGTTTGACAGCTGGTCTGCATGTCGCGGGTTCGATTCCCGCACGGATTAAATATTAATTGTATGACGGAGTTGTTCTGGGTCTGGTTGTTTGTGTATGTGAGTTTATAAATGTTTGTAAACGCACCCATGACACAGGAGAAATTCCTAGAGTGGGGCAACGTTTCAAAAAAAAAAAGAAGAAAAAGAAAGATATATGCATAGATAAGTACCTAGTTACTGTCACATTGATCTAATAGAAAATATAACAATATCGGCTAAGTACTTTGGTTTTTAAACCAAAATTACGCATGAAAATACAAGTACCTACCTCACGAAATTGAGTCGTTTGCTTCTCACAACTCCTTACCTACCTAGCCTTTTCCCAACTACGTTAGAATTGGACCCCAGACTGACCGAATACAACTGAGCACTAGTATTTGACAAAGAGCGAGTATTTTTCACAACAAAAAGTCCGAAAATAAAAAAGAAATTGTCAAAAAAAAAAAACAAACGACCCTTTTAGAACTGAAACTCAATTTTTTTTTTTATCAAACACATACGTGTGGGATATTTAAGGATAGGTCTTTAAAAATTATATTAAGGTTTCTAAAATACTTTTTTTCTAAACCGAATAGTTTGCGTGACAGACGCTTCCAAAGTACAAAAAAGTTGGTCCCCCCTCTAACTTCTAAAATAAGAAAATGAAAAATCTAAAAAAAGCATATGTTGTACATTACTATAAAAACTACCAACGAAAATTGTTTTGAACGAGATCTAGTAAGTAGTTTTTTTTAATACCTCGTAAATCGTAAACCGCTTATTACCGCGTAATCTTATAAACAAATAACTTAAATCCTTTAATTCCATAAGTAAATGGTACGGAACCCTTTGTGCGTGATTCCGACACGCACTTGTTTTGTTTTCGTTTTCTAAAATCACTTTGTTTATTCATGGCGAAATTTACAAAATTTACGCATTCCTCTGGTAAAATTATCTGGTGTTGAAAAATTAGCTCTTAGAAACCTATGTATACATAGGATCATAACGGTAAGGAGTAAATTTATTATATTTTAGAATCACGATTTTAGGGCAATTATTAAGGGTCTAAGGGGTCAACCTCTAGCCATTATTCATCATTGGCGATTTCAGACTAAGTCCAGGTTTTCTCAAGATATTTTTCTTCACCTTTTAATCAGTCATTGGTGTCCAAGATATACTTAGAAAGTACATATAACTTAGAAAAGTTACATTAGTATTTGCCTGACCTGGACTCGAATCCGCACATTCATACTTGAGAGGCTATATGTATAATAACAAAATCAAAACCCGAATTTTCCCTCATAAAAATGTAAGGCTCAATTTTCCAATACCATGCCTTTAAAACTATTACCGAAATATATTTATTTGAATCCAATGTGCCTACTTTGAGTAGAACGCGGGAAACTGACTGGAAAATCGGATTTCGACGATTTTCATCAAACATAATCGGATCACAGAGGCGCTCACGGAAATATGAGTTTTAAAATATAGGTACAAGACGCATTTTAGCTTGTGCTTAAGTTTACGTTTTGGAGATTCGGCTTTGAGCTGTGCGGTAGCGGGAGAGATGTATCAGGTTGTTCCTTTGTCAAGAACGTTATATTGTGCTGATAATTATTTTCTGTGTTTTGTGGCCACAATTCAAGAGATTTCAATTATGTTGTCTGGTCCAGAATAATGAGGTTTTCCGTAACAAATGACGATTCAGACAACAGAATGTTTCACTTAAAATTCAATTTATGTTACAATATTTAAGCTGGGGTGTTTCTGCTGCTGTTTTGTTCATATATACTGTTAAAAACTGGACGTATGTTCGTTTTCGAATGATTTAGTTTAAGTTGATTTCAGATATTCTAGCGATAAAGTTTGTTCACCCATCCTACCAAATTCCCCTAATATTCTCACACGATACAAAAAGTGTTGGTAACTCGTCGTAGTCAGTGTATCATTGTGGTACTTATAGTGGTAAGAGGAGAACCACGATATTACAACGACACACTTGTGATCGTGTCACATACCCTTTTTGTATCATGTGGGGAATATTGGGATACATTAGTAGGAGAGGTGAACAAATTTTATCGCAAGAATACCTGAAATTAACTTTAGTAATGCTAACTATAAACATTTCCTTCAGCAATCATGCAAGCTTTTCAGCATGCAATCCAAGGGATTCGAAATGTAAATAAAGATCAGTGTCAGGTACTCGTCTCCTGGCATTTTTGCCCAATTGGATCTATCAGATGCGGGCGCGAGGCACACTTTCCGCTATTTCTTTAAATCGCTATTTTCTTACTACTTCATTTTTATTTGTTGCTATCTAATGTATGTATTTGGTGTATTGTGTGTCTTTTAATCTAAGCTAAAACAAATGTATTTACTTTCATTAATATTTTGACGCTTTTCTGTGTTTTTTAAGATTTTTTTTTCTTAATTATGTGAATTTTTATGGGACTTTTTCTAAGGGCATGGTTGCAAAAGAGGCATGGCCTTAGCTATGAATCGGCCGGGCACGGCAATTTGTAGGTATCAAGTATGAATTTCAGTTATCCTATAAAATCAAATCATTTTATTTGTTAACACAGATAAATAGGTATAGGTCTTATTTATATAACAGGACGCTGTGTTATGCCAGTAGGCGTACAAACATGTGGTTTTTGTCTGGCTCATGAAAACAAAACTTATCCTAAGAATATGTTTCGAAATCATGCATAACTATAGTTTTCAATTAAAATTACAGACTTAAATTAGGAACTAATTACCTATTTATCCTTTTATATCTACTATTCTATTTACCCCATTATTTTTTTATTTGTGGCTACACTGTACAAAGTTTAAACAGTTTAATAAGAATATTGCTGATTTCATAATAAAAACATGCACAACAAAACATAACAGATCTTTGGGTTTTTTTTTCTTATATTCGCATCAAGACTAACATAGATTGAAGTAAATTGATAAATAAATATAAAACAGAAATTCCCTCTGGCACCAAAAGTCACTTTTTGTATCTACTAAATCCTACCACCTAAACCAAAAATCTAAAAGTTTCTATTCATTCCTAAGTGGGCTCAGGAAGGGCGTAGGTAATTACTTTAGCTGTTTGTTTTTTTTATAATTTATAAACTGACGCTTGACCGCAATCCCGCCTGATGGTAAGCAGTGATGCGATCGTTTATGGTAAAGCGCGCTAGTTTTTTAAGAGCCTTGAAGACGCTCAAATTGTAGTGTGACGGAAACACCGCCGCTGACAAATTGTTTCAGTCCCTCGATGTGCGCTTAATAAAAGAGGAAGCGAAACGCTTCGTCCGGAACGTAGTGGTGTTAACAACGTAAGGGTGAAAAGTCGCCGTACGACGCGACGGGTCGTCCGATGGTGGAACGGAGATGGGGGAATTAATCATGCAATTCCCTTGCACAGTCATCAGAATGCATGTTTAAAGACAGTTTTCAGTTTCGGTAATTGAGGATTAAGTTATGTTATCAATGAAGAAGGGTGTTTACTAGGGTGGACCCACAGCATTCTAGAGTGGGTCCAGCCTACCCTGCACCCTCCCTGCTACCCCTATGATTGTATGACCTATGTTATTGTGTGCCGCCTTCAATAGATTTTTTTTGAATCTGTTAACTGGCATTCAACGTTTGACCTATTACTATTATTATGGACCTGATATATTAAGTGATAAAAAAAGCAAAGTACCTACTATTGCAGATCATGAGTTTGATATCAATAATACAACAGATACATTGCACTTGTTTTAAATGAATCATTATAAATTAGATACATCAGTTTACATTCAATTAATATTAAATACGCCATTAAAATGAATATGCATAAATAAACTCAATAAAGTAACACATATTATATCACTACATATTATAAAACAAAGTCACTTTTACTTTCCCTATGTCGCTTTGTATGAATCAATCTTTAAAACTACGCAACGGACTTTGATAGGGTTTTTATAATATAGGTAAAGAGTGATTCAGGTTTTTATGTATATAACAGAAAAAATCCGCGTGCCGCTCGCGCCTCTGTCGGCCGGCTGCTACTTCAGTGTTTCTCTGCCTAAACCGCGGAGTGAGTGGGCCGGAGCGGGGGACCATTATTTCGAACATAATGCTACCCCGGTAGGCTTTCATTCTGTTTGAAGGAGGTAGAACTGACTAGCCATGGACAATAAGATGTATCATTCAGAGTCAGATATTGGCTGACGGGCGGCACAGTAGACATTACTTTTATTGAAGGGCCAACGTTTCTTGAAAAATGCTTAGGTAACTATATCATTTGTCCACGTGCGAAACCGGGGCGGGTCGCTAGTAATAGATAAATATGTAAAAAATACGTACCTTGTTAGATAATGTTATCACTGGTAGTAATCAATTTGTATATGCACTGAATATTGTTACTTATGTATACAACGTTATTTTTTTCTTTATATGAAACCAACTGGTTGGTTCAGAAAAAGCAACTGAATCAATTCTAATCATCGTTACACCATTTTAGACTTTTTCCCAAATACGTTTAGAAATTATTGCATTGTACTTAGCGAGCGCGCATCACAGCTTACGGATCACACAGCTGAGATCATAGTACTAGGCGCGTGAGAAAGGTCAACGCACCGCCCCCCGCGCCGTGCCGCTGCAGGCGCGGGCGGGCTAGCGTTGCGCTGACCATATTTTTGTTGGGACAAGCAGGTTAGATAACAAGCCCAAGTTTGTGATTATACATGGTATCTTTTTAGAATTTTGTACACAGATTCTTTACTTAAAAATACTGGACACGTGCTTCGGTTTTTTTTTTAATAATTACAAACTTGTGCTTGACCGCAATCCCGCCTGATGATAAGCAGTGCTATGGTTGATAGTAAAGCGCGCTAGTTTATTATACCTATTCACTTAAAAAAAAAACTTAGAGAATATGAGGGAAGACGGCAGTTGAACGAGGTGATGCAATGTTAAAACCCAACAACACGACCAAGGATGCGGCGCCAGAGAGAGAGACCCTCCACGACCAACCTCCTGACATAACGACGTTAAGCGCATCATACCCGGCGGCATACATCGCAACACAAATGCTCAGACCCGTCCTCAGTACGGCTTCACTAGGTATCATGCTGGAACACGACGAATTGCTGGGTGGAAAGACTTTGTCTGGTGGGTGGTAACTTTTGCCGGCAGCCTACGAACGAGATGGTTTCGCATAAAAAAAAATTAACGTTGTATTGTTCCAGTGTAAAGCAAAACTAAACCTACTAACGATTCAACTACAAACGCCGCGCTGTCATCAGTTACAAGACTACTGACATTAATCCACACGGCATGAACACGAGTTCTACTCACTGCATTTTGTGTATAAACGACATTACCAATGCATTACACTACCTCATTGCTTATGTAGTTGTTAGCATGGTTGACTAAGCAAGAATTTTGGTTCGGATTGCTAGATCCGTTTATGGGTTTGAATATTTGGAATATTCAGAAACAGCAAACACTGGGTTTCATCACTTTATTGATTGGTGTGCTATCTTTAACTTTTAGCGTATGGGGATCGTGGGCTCATCATTGGCTAGGGTCCTCCCTAACTAAACTACTAATCTACTCTAGAAAACCAACTCTAGAAACATCTTTGCTCATCCAAAAAAATCGCCAGTACTTACTATTTAATCACTATTTATTAGGGTTCCCTACCTCTACAGGAAGGTATGGATCTTTATTAATCACACTCTATGACAAAGATGAAAGATTTATGGAGTTAAGATCTCATTAGTTGACCGACCGTAGTTAGATACAGCTGTCTTTAAAAAAAATGAAAAAATTGAAAATGCTGGCTTTTATTTTTGCCTGACGTTATATCTAGAAATCATAAAAAATATAACTAGATTGTTCCCTGATTGTAATCACAAACTCAGATTCATTTCATTTTATTTCATAGTACAATGGATAATTTCTATGGACCTTCACATCAAAGCTTGGAGTTATGAAATGATAAATTATTTTACAACAATGGAAGAACTTTCCTAAGGTTTTAAGGCAATTGACTCTGAAATCTTTTGTTCTGATGGTATTCAATATATTGGAGTTAATTGTTTCAGTTGAAAAACAATTAAATATACCTAAGGCATTACCACAGTATAATAAATTAAGCAGTATTACATCTTTGTATAATTCAGCTGAAACGTTATGCTTTGATTTTGAAATCCTGGTGTATTCATAAGTCGCGAATCGTGCGAGATGCTTCGGCACATTGATTTATGTATGTGAATGTTTGAATTCATCAATGGCGGAACCAAGAAAAAGGATTAATGGATCCAATCGGTAAACAATAATTTTAGTTTTTATTTATTTATGCCATATAGGTACCTATATTATATATATATTTTTATTGAAACGTTGTGAGCATGACTGCTTTAACATACACTTGGTATATCAAAATTAATCACAATTTGTACAAGAATATAAATCGTTGGTGCTGTGTGGCACAGTGGTTAAGAGGGGACTCTAGTCGCGTTTTCCCCATACAAACGTATTTCGCTGTTTTCTTCGTGGATAACGCTTTTAGAGCAATGATTTTTTTCAACAATTTCACACCTTTATTATACGCGCCCTTTATTTGATTTTTGAAAACTTAATTAATAAAAGAAATATGATGTTTCAAAATCCCGTAAAATAACCCATTTTTATTGCGATGTTTCGCATTTTACGAGAAAAGCGGCGCGACGGCAATAGTTTCTTCAAATACCTATTTCTCAAATTCTTCGGCACTTGAGTCCACTCTTGTATGGAGAAAACGCCAATAGAGTCCCCTCTTAAGTGATTCACTGCTGCACTGCGTGTTACAGAAGCGATTCCCGCACAGAACATAATTATATTTGTATCATCTTGTTTTAGGCATCATGGCACTCAAATTTACGACATTATGCAACATCCGATCGATAACCAATCGCAGAAAAAAATGTAGGTATCTAGTAGCTTCTGATCTAACATAATTTAATCAAACCATGAATAAGTTGTCGTAATAATATTCAGATCAAACAAACTTGGGACTATTCTAAAGGCTAAAAAGAGGTCCTCGACAAACATAATTAAAATGAGGGTTATCCTTTCAAAATATACAGAAAAAGGGAAACTTTCTAATAAAATAGATCTATAAGAAGAAAATATAGAAGGCCTTTTCACAGAGGACTAAAAGATACAGCTTTCTGAGGTTTTAATAAAATATTTTGGATATATTCTTCTTCTTCTACTTCAGCCTATAGAGGTCCACTGCTGGACAAAGGCCGCTCTCAAGGTTTTCCATTACATTGGGGCCATAATTCCCATGCTTGGCTGACGGGTTGGAGATCGCAGTGATTTGATATTTCACAGGAAAAGCGCTGCTGCCCGCCTTCCTGGTGAGAGTTCCCATAGTCGCCTCTTTCGACATCCACGGGAGGATATGGTTTGTGGAAGAGTACGGCGATATTATTTGTAATCAATATCCCACTACCGATTATTTCAGAAAAATATTACGAACTAGCAGCCGTCCGCGACTTCGTTCCCATGTAGTTAGTTATTATGGATGTTTATCTTTAAATTATGTATCTATTATAAATATAGTATCGTTGAGTTGGTATCTAACTTACTTTGGGGCTAGCTCAATCTGTGTGATTTGTCCGTATATATTTATTGATTTATATTTATGTATGCTCGGCTCCTATTGATCGCAGCGTGATGGTTTATAGCCTAAAGCCTTCCGGGATTAATGGACTATCCAACACAAAAATAATTTTTCAAATCGGACCAGTAGTTCCTGAGATTAGCGCGTTCAAACAAACAAACAAACAAACATACACACAAGCTCTTCAGCTTTATCTAATAGGTATAGATATAGATTACTCATCATCTCAGGCTTTTCCCAACCATGATGGGGTAGGATTTCAGTCTAACCGGATTCAGCTGGATACCAGCATTTTACATGGAGCGACTGCCTATCTGACCTCCACACCCTAGTTACTGGGTAATACGGTCAGACTACTAGGTCAGACTTTCGACTTCTGACGACTCGTAACGACTATCAAAGATCTACAAATGACAGCCGGGACCAACAACAACCAGACAGTCTTGCCGCCTAGCTATTCATCGTGTTCCGGCATGATGTCTGATGGAGCCGTACGGAGGACGGGTCTGAGCAGTTGTGTTGCGATGTGTTGTTGTGTCAGGAGTTTGGTCGTGGTGGGTCTCCAGATCAATCTCCCTCTGACGCAGCATCGTTGGTCGTGTTGTTGGGTATAACATTTCATTACCTCACTCAACTGCCGTCTTCCGTCCTATACACTCAGTTTTTTGAGTGAATATGCTATTAACAAAATAGCGCGCTTTACCATCAACGATTGCATCACTACTTAGCATCAGGTCGGATTGCAGTCAAGCACTAGTTAATCCATACTAATATTATAAATACGAAAGTATCTCTGTCTGTCTGTCTGTCTGTCGGCTTTCACGCCAAAACTACTAAACCGATTTGTAATGAAATTTGATACACTGATAGTCTGGAGCCTGAGAAGGACATAGGCTATATAACATCCCGCTATGACCAATAGGGCAAACAGTAACAAAAATGTTGCGAAAACGGGGGCAAACGGGGACGTATATATTGCTACCATTATTTTAACAGGCGCTTATTTAATATCTACTAAGCTCTTTTAAGAATGTCGTGGTGGTCTAATGGTTGAAGCACCAGCCTCTCAAGTATGAGTGCGCGGGGTCGATTCCAGGTCAGGCAAGTACCAATGTAATTTTTCTAAAGTTATATGTACTTTCTAAGTATATCTTGGACACCAATGACTGAAGGTGAAGGAAAACATCTTGAGGAAACCTGGACTTTATAAGTCTGAAATCGCCAACCCGCATTGAGCAAGCGTGGTGATTATGCTCAATCCTTCTCTGTATGAGAGGAGACCTGTGCCCAGCAGTGGGACGATAAAAAGGTTGATGATGAAGCTCTTTTAATTTTTTTCGGAATGGACTACGGCTTTGGAAAAAACTACTGAATAGGTTTTAAGGAAACCATACAGTAATGTAGGCATTTCTATTGGCATTCCCACGGATACGGGAACCACTGCGCGCTGTAAACTGAAGTCCACGCGGGCAACAGCTAGTACTTTTATTAAAAAAAAAAAAAAACTTCTAAACGCGCTTTCCTAGGCACGAAGGGGTAGCTTATTATTATTATTTATGATTAATTGACCTGTGCTGCTGTTATTAAATAAATATATACGGACAAATCACATAGATTGAGCTGGCCCCAAAGTAAGATCGAGACTTGTGTTATGGGATACTAGCTCAACTATACTATATTTATAGTAGATACAAATATGTATAGATAAACATCCCAAGACCCAGGCCAATCAGAAAAAGATCGTTTTCCATCATGATCTGGCCGGGGATCGAACCCGGGGCTTCCACGTCGCGGGCAGGCGATTATATTAACCACGAGCCCCTCATATTACAATTACTATCACCATTATTCACCTCCTTATCCCAGTGAATTTGGAAACATTAACCATATTTTTCCCATACTGTTATATTAGTCGTCATCTTCATAGACACCCCCTTTCTCGTCCTTCCATCAATATGTATGGATAGAATTGAATCACTTACTCGAAATACATTATGAATGCCTACAGCAGATTTATTCTGGTACATATTACAGTTAAAATTCTCACAAAAATTTTATATACAATCCATCAATAGTTTCTTTGGTTTTGTAGTCGAACTCATATAGAATGTTATAATTATGTATCCTAATAAATGAGTTTTAATATATGTTCTCTATTGTAATGTTTTCTATTAAAAACAAGCTCATTCTATTATCTATCGGGAAGCTGATGAATGCGGGCAGCATAAGACCAGTCATTGTGGAAAGCCTTGGGGAGGACTTTGTCCAGTAGATCTCTATATTCTGAAGAAGAAGCAGTTATTGTTTAAAAAAGATTTGCTGATAGAAATATATTGTAGTTAGCAAAATTAAAGAAGCTGTTGAATGTCTTTCCACAATTCCGCCATAAATTGGTTTGCTTGATTCTATGAAACATACCTATTCATTTTCAAAATTTCTTATTTCGGACTCTTCTCGTTTCGTCAACGTGGTGAAAGGCTATGAATGTGAATGGGGATCGTGGAAGTAAAAATAATACTAAAGTATTTTAAGTTTCACATCCATTTAATTAAAGGTAAAGTTCATAAATAATAATAGGTACTTTTGTTTTTTTTGGGACAAAACCCGCCACACTGTTCCCAACCCACTGCAACTCCTGAAAGCCAGGATCAACAGTGGAGACCGCCAGAAAAACGCCGAGCAATGAAGCTCGACGAGACCCGGAGAAACGATTCAACTGTCTTGGGTTCCGCAACGAATAGGTATATATATAAATATAATAGCTATAATAATAGGTATATTGATTTTTTTGAGTAGTATATTTTTACTAGTACTAGAATATCGTTTAATTTAATGATAGTCTACACCATCGATGTAGACCACAACGAAGGTGGTATGGCGATCTAAGAATGTTGAGGACCAAAATGGAAGAATGGGTGGAAGGTCCACACCTTCTCGAGTTGTTCGGTGTCTTGCCATTTTGGTTCTCAACATTATTAGATCGCTATTAGGACAAAGGTATCCTTTTCACTTCCACAAGTGAAAAAGATACCTTTGCCCTTGAGTGGGACAATCAAATGTCCAATTCACAGGAAACTTGGGCCTCACGGCTACACCGTAAAGATCATCATCATCATCATGTCAACCACAAGAAGGCCACTGCTAGATATAAGCCTACCCCATAGACTTCCAAAAAGATCTGTTCGACAGTTTCCACGCCGACAAGGTGGTGGGATGACCTGACGACATCGCACCACCTTGTCGGCGCCCGCTGCGCTTGCCCAGGTATATGGTCGCCATTCAAGAGCTTTTTCTGCCTCATCGTTCATCCGCTCTTCATGCTAAGTGCCCGCAAAGATGTTGTAGTCTTTTTGTTTTAAATCTAATTTAAGATTATATATTAGTGTAACTTTAATTTATTCGTTACTAATTTAATCTTACACAAGTTTATTTTATGTATGTATACGCGCGTCACATTGCAGTATGAAACTTATTTACATCCACGCACTTCGATCCTGTTTAAAATCAGCGTCAGTTGCCTGACACGTTTATTTACCAGTTTTTTTTGTCATACCTACTGTATATATTTATATAAGTGTATTTTTAGAGCGTTTAAAATAAATCAATTTTCTTTTTAACTAAATCTCTTTCCAGGAAACCACTAACAATTAAGCAACGTTCTTCATTCATTAGAGGTTGATCGTTGTTGGTGCTTTGGAACAAAGCTAGCACTGACCACAATGCGGTTTAATCTCCTGTGCATCACGTACTACACTACACACTAACTCACATAGTCTAAACCACTCACAACTAGTTTAGGATGAAGTGCTAAAGTTCTATCGCTCATCTATCTCACCGTGAATAGTGAGTGAAGTGATGTGAGCTGAGCTTAAGAGGGGACTCTAGTGCCGAGGAATTTGGAAAATAGGTATTTGAAGAAACTATTGCCGTCGCGCTGCTTCCAACCTCTCCCGGTAAAGTGCGAAAATGACAGTTGCAGCTCAGGCTGATTTTACCTACAAAAACGTTGACCAAAAGACGTTTCGTATTCCGCTGTTTTCTTTTTCAAAACACGACAGATCTCAATTATTTTTACATCAAAATTTAGAGGAAAAATATACCTATGCTTCTATTTTTTTATTTATTTTTTGTCAAAAACTTATCACGTTTGTCTAATAGTCATCTGAACATCACGGAAAAATGGGTTATTTTTAGCGATTTTGAAGTATCGCTTTTCTTTTATTAATTAAATTTCGGAAAAAATCAAATGATAGGGGTACGTATAATCACGGTGTGAAATTGTAGAAAGAAAAAATTGCTCTAAAAGCATTATCTACGAAGAAAACAGCGGAATATGTTTGTATAGAGAAAGCACCACTAGAGTTCCCTCTTAATATGAGCTTTCAAGTGTGTTATTCCCTAGCATTAGATGAAATGACACCTCATTACACTTCATCTAAGACGACAGGTTTAGCGCTGTGGCTGAGCAATCAACTGCTGCGCTGCGTGTCGCGGGTTCGATTCCCGCGAGGAACAAAATATTTGTATGGCCTGCAGCCGTAGGTAGTTGTTTCGGGTGTGGATGTTTGTGTATGTGAGTTTTATATGTTTGTAAATGCACCCAAGATAGATGAGAAAATCCTAGTGTGGGACAACAGTACCATGTGGTTTAAGAAATTATTAATTAAAATAGTTGAAATATTTCCTATCAGACATTGGGTTGTAATTTCTATCCAACCCTTAAGGTGGGTGGGTAAGACACATAATTAGAGAGCACATGACTTCTTTATCAATTATGCTACAAGTGTCTTGGTGAGGCTAACCCGGAAACCAAATTAATTTTATACCTTTATTAAGTCTCTTGAAACCCATTATCATAAAATTATAGAATATTGTTATATTTTTTTTTCATATGTCGTACGAAATAATTCAAGTATAAAACATTAACACAAACAAAAAAAATAATGCCGATTGATGATTATTTGATAATAATAGCTAGCTTTGCCCGCGGTTTAAGTAAGTAGAAGATAATATAAAAAATAGATAAAAACTAATTCTCCTGCTAAACGAATGTATAGGTATACCTACCTACGAAATTTCATTAAAATCGGTTCAGCCGTTTTGGAGGAGTTCGGGGATAAACACTGATAGGAGAATCCTTACTAATGTTATAGGTAAATGGGAAAGTGAGTTTGTTTGTTCCGCTTTCGTGCTGTAACTACTGAACCGATTGCTTTGAAATTTTACAGACGTAAATTTAGAAGTCCGGATTAAATAATAGGGTACTTTGTATCCTAAGTTTAATATTCCCGAGGGAAATCTAAAAAAGCGCGATATAACCGAACTCCATGCGGGTGAAACCGCGGTTGGAAAGCTAGTTTTATATAGAAGAAGATTATGTTATTCATACAGAAATATTTATATTTTATAAAAAAATTCCCACTATTATAAACTTAACAAGACTGAAAGTGACAGGTGCAAAAAGGTTAAAACTAATTAACAAACTTTAACAAAAGCAACAGATTCAAGCTAACCCGAGTTACAAAAGCAAACAGATGTCAGTCTCAAAACTTACCTATACAGTATCCTATTCAAAACTAAAAGCAGCCACGCGCAAAGAAACTGACATGTAGTTCAGCAGTGCTGAGAAGTTCATTAATACATTTAGTTTGAAAATTGAGGTTCATTCAGAGTGAGGAGCTGAAGCGGGCGCAAAAGAGTTTAACGCATTATAATTATGAAGTCACTAGCTGTGCCCTGCGGTTTCACCCGCGTAATCTTCGAACCGAAAGAGCTCAGTTGATATGAAATAAACGCCTGTTAAAATACTGGGAGCAATATGCACGACCGCGTTTGCTCTCGCTATCGCAACATTTTTTGTTCCTGCTCTGCTCCTATTAGTCATAGCGGGATGTTGTATAGCCTATGTAGCCGTGCTAGCTAGTTGTGTAGCCTAGACGACCTCCGTGGCGCAGCGGTCAACACGCCTGCCTGCGATGTGGAGTCCCGGGTTCGAGCCCCGGCCAGGTCATGATGGAAAACGATCTTTTCCTGATTGGCTTGGGTCTTATATGTATCTATTATAAATTAGTATCGTTGAGTTAGTATCCCATAACACAAGTCTCGAACTTACTTTGGGGCTAGCTCAATCTGTGTGATTTGTCCGTATATATATATATATTTATTTATATATATATTTATATCCTTTCTCAGGCTCTAGACTACCTGTGTACCAAATTTCATTACAATCGGTTCAGTAGTTTTGGCGTGAAAGCCGGACCGACAGACAGACAGACAGAGATACTTTCGCATTTATAATATTAGTATGGATTATTATTATAGTCGTGGTGACCTAGTGGATAAAACACCAGCCTCTCAAGTATGAGTGTGTGGTTTCTATTCCGAGTCAGGCAAGTATCAGTGTAACTTTTCTAAGTAATACGTACTTTCTAAGTATATCTTGGACACCAATGACTAATTACAAGGTGAAGAAAAACATCTTGAGGAAACCTGGACTTTAAATTTAAAATCGCTAACCCGCATTGAGCAAGCGTGGTGATTACGCTCAATCCTTCTCTGTATGAGAGGAGACCTGTGCCCTGCAGTGGGACGATAAAAAGGGTGATTATGATGAAAATTAGCAAACCGCCGTAAGTGTCCATAGTTAAGTGGCTAAATATAATTCTGATTCTTTAAGAAAAGGCCAGAAGATGAATATCATAATAGTTTTGTCCTCAATTAAGATAGGTACTCTAACGACAATTTACACGTGGTTAAAACATGGTGACTAAAAATACATCAATATAAGTCAGACCTTGATGAATTTAAAAGAAATGAACTTTTCTTTACATATTTTCTCATGGCGATGCCGTTTTTAACTGTTTTCCAACTAAAAATTGTTTAGGTACTCTGTAAGTATACCATCCCCATGAACTAGGGCTAGTGTAAAATTTTCTAACAGATTAGCACTGCACGCCCCATAAGCATACTAGGTATGCCATAAGCACTATACAGTTGGAAGTCGTTGTAGAAACACGAAACTACGAAAAGTGATTGCCAACGCAAAGGCCCTCTAATCGCGCCCGCCCCAGCGTCCGCTACCGCTTACTACCGTGAGTTCATCCGCCCAGTCTTACTGAAACCCACTGTGGGCATGATCAAAGCAAAACTGAAGGATGAGTTCAAGTTTCAACATATAATCCTTAGAAGGTGTAGCCCTAAGCAACGCGTGATGGAGAAGTAAGTTGGGTGGCTATGTTTACCGCTGTTGTGAGGTTTATGTTGGGTCCGTGAAATACCAAGTGAAAGTACTGATGTGTTTAGTGTCTGTAAAGCAAAGGTAGAAGATGAAAAAAAATAATGGGTTCTCTGTAATCCTGGTAGAGAATGCCTAAGGCATTAAGCCATTGTAAAGTGCGAAAACTGTAAATAAATTAAAACGGTAATAGTTATTATCATTTATTTCAATTTAAATATTTAAATTTAAATACATAATTATTAAAATTGATTCGAGAGATGATGATGATGTTATAGCATTAGGTCGTATCTTTAGCTCGACCTATTTAGTCGTGGTGGCCTAGTGGTTAAAACGCCAGCCTCTCAAGTATGAGTGTGCAATCAGACTTTTAGTGATCAAAATCACGCGTTTCCTTCATTTCGAATCTTTTTTTTAAACAAAGCGCACTCCTGGCAAGCATCTGTCCTAGTGGACTCTGTCACGATGTGTTAACCTCTCTTTGACGCGCGTGGTACACAACGGGCCGTCGACCCAGGACCGGGCGGCGAGTTACACGAAGATGTACCTACCCTCGTTAATTAAATCAATTAAGCTACAGATTTTTTTTATTTTGTCCAATTTACCTGTAGGTAGGAGATTTTGAAAGTTGTCTTACCTGTAAATAAAACAAAAAAATATTATTATTAATCAAAATCTTAAATAAATTATGTATCGACGACAGCAGGTCAAGCTATCAGAAACTGTAAAATTTTTCCAATTAATCTTGAGCTTTAATAATTTAGAGATAAAATTTAAAATCTAAAAGAGAAATCTGACAGATCGCATTACCTTGATGAACTGTACATACAAGACCAAGCACTTTTTGTTACTGATTGTGTTGTCTAACGCCTAGTCGTAGAAGATGAATGCCTCGTTATTCTGAGGCCGTAAATAATAGGTTACATATAAGATGTTTTCACTATTGCAGTCTGAATTCTGGATTTGTACCCAGTTAATGTCAACAAACGCACCGTATCTATACATTCTGTAGCTGAAATCCTATCGATATCCTTTTTTTTTGTTCTGGGTGGGAAATCATCAGATGACCTCTCTCGCTCTGAGCGGAGCGGAAGGGCGTGTCAAACTTTTACTGACTAACCCAACCGTGTTTCTTCTGTAGCAGACCCTATTCTGCTATTTTTATAAATTTGTCATACCAACACGAACTCTTTGTCATTCCATTGTCAATGGTGTCAATTCGGTCAGGCGCCTCGTAACGGTGATAGAAGGACATTGCCGTATTGCCAATATTATAAAACGCGTTAGTAGATCGTTTGTATTTTTCAACTATTTTGGAGTCCACCGAGTTAACCCGCATAAAGCTCAATACCAGTATCTTATAGAGTGACCGAGCCTAAACAACCCAATTAATAAGTAAATATGATATGACTGGTTTTCAGACTTTCGGGCGTCTATCTTTAACGACAGCCAGGTCCAACGGTTTCACGGATTTCAATTTTAATGTTTGATCACCCATCTATGAACTGACCTCAGCATGCGTAGCTTAACCTTTGATCGACCCGTCTGGCTGTTAATACTCAGTTACGAACCCATCCATTACACAATAATCATGACCTAGTTCAAATGCATGCAACACTAACAAGTCTGTTTGTAACAAAAGTTATACATAATCATTTAGCAGTTACTCTATCACTGTCAAAAGCAGATTGCGATGACGTATACGCAAAGCTGTTTCACACTACCAAGTGCGTCTAAAACAACGCTCTAAATTAAATCACATGAGACGTGGCTTTGCGGGCGTTTATAGATGAACGCCTAAATAGAAGCTTAAAGGGCTCCTTTCAGTTTCGCTTTGTAAAAGGCGCTTTTATGGTTGCCTATAAGGATTTGTATTATTATGTTTTAAAGGGTACAATTATATAAAAAAGTCTTTCAAAGCCCCAAAACAGCAGTCCGATCCGTGAAGTTGAGTTTAAAGAGAGTTGTCAGTATTGTGAATCTTTAGTGATCTCTAAATTCACTTCACTTTACTTTTAAAAATAAGATTGTTACAAAATCAATCACCTGGATCAAAGTATAGTAGTAGCTACTGGACTGTCGGTGTTCTATAGGAAGCATTATGGTAAGTGTGCGCGGGAATTACATGATTTAATTCCCCCATCTCCGTTCCATCATCGGACGACCCGTCGTACGGCGAGTTTTCACCCGTACGTTGTTGACACCACTACGATCTGAACGAAACGTTTCGCCTCTATTTTTATACCGCGTACATCGAGGGACTGGAACAATTTTCCAGCGGCGGCGTTTGCGTCGGACTACAACTTAAGTGTCTTCAAGGCTAGAGTGAATAGGCTCTTGATTAACTACCGGGCTTTACCATCAACGATTGCATCACTGCTTACCATCAGGCGGGATCGCGGTCAAGCACTAGTTTATAAGTATAAAAAAAGCTAATTATAAACGCGAAAGTCTCTAAGGATGGATTTATAGTTTATAACACTTTCACTCAAAAACTTCTTAATGGATTTAGATGAAATTTGGTGCATAGATAGTGTATTACCAGGATTTAACACATACCTACATCTTCCAGGCCCCCAACAAGGTGGACCGATGATCTGGTGAAGTTCGCGGGAAGCCGATGGATGCGGGCAGCACAAGACCGGTCGGCGTGGAAAGCCTTGGGAGAGGTCTTTGTCCAGCAGTGGACATCTATAGGCTGAAGAAGAACATATACATATATATGATACATTTTATCCCGAGTTCCCATCCAAAACGCATGTACATACGTTGAGACAGAAAAATAAATCGTGTTGGTATATCGATCTATGGAGATTTATTGGCTTATAAAATTTATTCCTTTATAGACAGGATATATTTTATGATTAATAAAAATTTCTTAAAGACACGCGGTATTTTATTCTAACAAATCAATCAACACTGTTATGCACGACTGCACGAGAGATTATTTAGAGGATATGCTAGATTTTTTTGCACACGAATATTGGCTGCTGCCCAGTTATCGATTAATCGCAATTTTACACGCGTCTACCTAAAGCTTCATAAACAAATTACTTGCTAATGTTAAATCAATTAAGTGACCGCATCAACTGCCACCAAATTAGATGCATCACTTACTTAATTAAACCGCATTAGCGCGACCACGGCTGTCATAGTGTCAATGAAGTTTAGTCATGGTGTGGTTTAAGGGCTTTAGCACTCAATTCTGGAATAGTTCAGATGAAGAAACCCAGTACTATATAAATATATAAGCTGTCACTCCCTTTATACCTGGAGGCTTTTATTTTGTAACAATAATGCTAAATGCCTTTTGATTTTGACTCGTTATTTTCATCATTATCAACCTTTTTATCGTCACTGGGCACAGGTCTCCTCTCATACAGAGGAGGATTGAGCGTAATCGCCACTTTCAATCTGGGTTACTGACTTGAGACTTAAAGTCCAGGTTTCCTC
>JADWQK010001236.1:0-15869 GCA_017933935.1 Sesamia nonagrioides
AGTTCACTTTTAATATTCAGTAAAGAAAATACAGTAATGAAAATTTATTATAATAACACAGAAATTCCCATTGTTGACCACCATAAATTTTTGGGTGTAGTAATAGATTCACATTTAAAATTTGATAAACATATAGACTATATTAGTAAGAAGGCTATGAAAAGTATAAATATCTTACGCCATTTAGCAGGTACTTACTGGGGATCAGACCCCAAAACTATGAGTATGTTGTATAAGAGCATAGTCAGAAGCCACTTTGACTACAGTAGCTTGGCTTACTTAAATGCTAATAATTCCTACCTCCACAAACTGGATGTAATACAAAACATAGGGTTAAGGCTAATTTGTGGAGCAATGCGCTCTACTCCTATAAACTCATTAGAAGTGGAAACTTGCATACCTCCTTTGTTCCTTAGAAGGCTTCAACTAGCAGAAAGATTCTTTTTAAAGTTAGTAGCTTCAGATAATCCTCTCAACACTAAACTTCACAACATGAGAGAGGCTATGCACTTCATGCCCATGCCTACTATATCTCCTCAGTCACTTCTTTCTTGAACTGAAATTATAACTATTTATAGTCATGTTAAAAGTAAAACGCAAGATGTACATAAATGTAAGAAATGGCCAATTTATGAATGCTCATATAACAGTCTCATAAACTATGATAGAAATAAGTTTAATTTAGATTTAATAAAAAATAAAACAGATTTCTTAGAATTCAAACATAAAAGATCTGATTGTTATTTTATATATACAGACGGATCTAAAAAAGAACAAAATGTAAGAGCAGCCTTTTATGATCCACAAGCCAATTACAGTGAAAGCATTCAGTTAAATAGCAATTTTAGTATTTTTTCTGCAGAAAGCTATGCTATCCTTAAATGTCTAATGTATATAACTAGTAGTGTAAGTAATGTAAATATTGTTTTAGCCACTGATGCTAAAAGCGTTTTAAGTTCATTGTTTTATGGACTTCGGTCCTACAAAACTAACTACATTTTATTTAAAATATGTACTCTCATAGAAAATTTACACAACAGGGGCATTAATATAGAATTTATATGGGTTCCCTCCCACAGTGGTATAGATGGTAATGAGATTGCTGATACTATAACACATACAGATTCTAATCGAGATGACAGTCAATCACAGCGAGTACCATTCTCCGATTACTATGTTTACTTCAAAACCAATTTGCGAAAGCTTTGGAAAGAGCACTGGGACACTACAGTTGAGACCAAAGGAAAGTGGTATGCTGAGGTGCAGAAAAACTTACCAATAAGACCGTGGTATGATAAACTTGACGCAAAAAGAAGCCGGAAATTCATAACGATTATATCAAGAATGCGGCTTGGTCATTGCCTTGTTCCTACACATCTCCATCGAATCAATATCTATCAGAACAGTCACTGTAAGCATTGTCCTGAGGAATCTTCCGATTTGCAACATCTTGTTTTCTGTTGCCCAAAATTCAACAACCAGCGACAGCTACTCTTCCAAGAAATAACTGACACTGACAATAGTGAGAGTGATAGTGACAGTACTCGTCCAGCAATACATATTAATTTACCCCGCCAGGTCAAAGATTTATTAAATAGACCGCAGTTTTTTGTTCATCTCTTTAAATTCATTACAACAACAATAGAAAAAATTTAGCTTAATTTGTTTGTTTATTTGTAAAAGTTTAGTCATTTATTTTAGAAATTAACTTTAATTTTAATATTCATTGTTATCCCTCGTATTATTGTCTGTATAGTTTGTAAGATTCCATTTTTTGTTGCTTTTGTATTAGGGTTTATATTATAATGTATACGGCTAAAGGACTTTGAATCCAGGTCAGAAATAAATTAAAAAAAAAAAAGTGGGTTGGGCACATTGCCCGATGGGGCAGACGGTTCGAGTGGCGACCACGCACCGGAAAGATGGTGCGTGGGTAGGCCCCCGACAGGGATCGGTCCACGATGACTGGGTAAAGGTCGCGGGAAACCGCTGGATGCGGGAGGCGCAGGACCGGTCGTCGTGGTAAACCTTGGGAGAGGCCTATGTCATCATCATTTCAGTGGACAGACGTCCACTGGTGGAGTGGACGTCTTTCCACTGAAATGATGATGATGATAATATGTTTTTTTGTGTAAAATAAAGTATAAATAAATAAGTGACTAACGGTTTAAAACTTCCATTTTAAATAGACTACCATCAGTTACACAACTAAATACTGATTACTCTAGTTCTTATAGCTATACCTAGTCATTATGAAATTACATCCATTTCTTATTTTGCCCGAACTCGAAATATGATTCTGTTGGATAACAGTTTGGTTGGATAACGCTGTCTAAAATATAAGTTTTCTGTTGTATTATAACTTGTGGAAGACAACTTTAATAATAGGTCAGCCATTTATCAATTACCTTCACAGGTCGAAAGTAGGTAGTTTCAACCTTCGTTTTTCCAAACTTCCTATCAGCCGAATCAATTTCAAGTAAAAGTTTAGACACTCATCCTAAGAACAAAGTTATATTCTCTGTGTAGAGCTGTTTGGTTTCAAAGAACGAATTACTAAGTCGGTCCGAAAATGAACTGGCCAGATATACAGCCTTATTTTTTTTATGTGATACCCGAGACACCTTCCAGTATTTTTAAGTAAAGAACCTAGGGACAAAATTTCAAACAGATTTAAAATGGAAAACCACAAAGTTAAGTGAGTTTGCTGTTTTACTTCCAACAAATATATGGTCAAAGCTCTGATCTACGTGGACCTGGACCAGGGGTCCACGCAATCTATATGGTGTAGCTACATAATAAAGAGTATTCTATTTCATTCTATCTATTCTAAAGCTCTTGTTTAAAGTCAAACCGGGACTGACGTTCTGCCTATACTTAACTGCTCATCATCTTCATCATCTTTTTATCGTCCCACTGCTAGGCAGAAGTCTCCTCTCATACGCTGTATCTCTGTAGCTCATAATGCCGCTTTACCACTAAACTCAGTACACTCAGTAAACGAGCATTAAAACCTATGTGAACTGGCAGTTATGCCTTTATCCGTTCGCTGTCGTAGGTACTTACAGACAAAACGTTTTTTTTTAATTCGCATTCGTTAATCCTTTTAGGTAAAGGTTACCAATGGTCTTATCATAAGCCCTAAACAATTTAACTGTTTAAGGATAGGTATTGTTAGATGTTTATATTGCTCAACTATGTACTACATATATGACTACCGCTCTATAGGCGAAGCACGTTTTTAGGGTTCCGTACATAAAAGGTAGAACGGAACCCTATTCTTGAGACTTCGCTGTCCGTCCGTCCGTCGGTCACCAGGCTGTACCTCGTGAACCGTAATAGCCATATTCTCGCCAAGATCCATAAAGAATAGAGGTAAACAAACCGATTTAGGGTTATCACAACTTACGTTTAACAAATCTCTTGTTATTTACATGATTATCGACTTCTGCATGCTAACTATTTATTAGCAATTCCTATTGCAGCATATTTCAATAGAATCACTAAAATAACATGCATAATAACTTCGTATTTTGAATAACCATTAAAAAGTCGACATTAATTTTACGTGATAGCCCTACAGAAAAAGAAAGATTGCTGAAATCCAGGTATTAAACAATTTTGTGGAATTCAACCAATTTATAAAGTTGAAGCATTTGTTAATAAAATTTTGCCTATTTTAATTACTCTCAAATCAACTGTAGGTATATATAACACATGCATTGTAATACTTTCAAGTATGAACTTAGTATAATACCTACATGTATCAAAAAATTTTACCTATTAGAAAAATAGCTTAGGTACATGTGTGTCATATTTCATTAAAATCTTTTAAGCGTTCTATGCAAATCATAAATATCTAAACAAATAAACTGTTTACATTAGCTGGAAGTAGAATTATTACTTTTATGAAAATCATCTAAGTATCTAGAAAAAGGTTGTTAACATCTGTCTTTTAAGCGTAAACTACTCGTTGCCTAGCAACGGTTTACCTCTATTCTTCATCGAATTTTGGCTGACATATAGACAAAGTTAAAATTTTCAGAGATTACCTATGTATTTCTGTTGCCGCTATAATAACAAAACCAAGTATAAAAAATAACAATATATTTAAGAGGGGCTCCCATACAACAAACGTGATTTTTGCAGTTTTTTGCTCCATATTAATAACGGAAATAGAAACATTTTTCCGTTTTTAAAGATAATGGTAGGTACGAAACCCTTCGTGCGCGAGTTCGACTCGCACTTGGCCGGTTTTTAAAACAAGGCACTAGGTAATTTGACAAAACGAAAGCAACGAAATATTTAAGTTAGATACGGCCATCCAATAAAATAATGAGTGCAATTTGATACTTTATCATCCTTATTAAGGAACATCTATTTCGTGATAAGGACAAATTCAAATGTCAGCAACAGAATTATGGTTTTTCTTACCTTTTTTTATTTAGATAGTAAATTTCCAGGTATAGGAAAGATTTATGTTTTGTAAAATTACTCTACACTTTATTGGTTACGTTAGTAGTTATGTACAGTAACCACCTCTTGAACAAAAACTGAATAAGTAATTTATTTTGTACTAGCTTGTAGTCTGGCGACTCCCTCGGTGTGGGACTTCTTCAGTTTATAGCGCGGTACTTCCGTTTCCGTGGAAGGAATGCCAAGATAAATGCCTACATTACTGCAAGGTTTGATGACGAGACGGTCTCCAAAGCCTAGAGCACAGGCGTAGAGTAGCCAGCCTTTCGGTCTTCTATAGGATGCATTTTGGGGAGTGTGCGAGGGAATTGCATGATTTATTTCCCCCATCTCCGTTCCACCATCGGACGACCCGTCGTACGGCTAGTTTCCACCCTTACGTTGTTAACACCACTACGATCCGGACGAAGCGTTTCGGCTCCTCCTTTTTAACGCGTACATCGCGGGAGTGGAACAATTTGCCAGCGGCGGTGTTTCCGTCGGACTACAATTTGAGTGTCTTGAAGGCTAGAGTGCATAGGCTCCTAATAAACTAGTGCGCTTTACGATCAACGATTGCGTCACTGCTTACCGTCAGCGGGATGGCGGTGAAGTGCTACTTTCTAATTTATATAAAAAAAAAAGGTTTCCTCAAAATCCAGGTACCTAGTTTTAGCCAAAGCCGGTTCGCTCCCGTAATATTATCATGGATGACAACTTTCCTAATTTCAATAAACAAAGATGAAAATTTAGCATCATCCAATAAAACTGTTACGAAAAAAAGCGATTGTATTAATTAAAAAGTTTTACATTAAAAAAATATGTTCTAATTATTAATCTGCTTAGTGACATCCAAGTGACATCTATCGTATTGTTTACAAACCTATTTATATCTTAAACGCTTTTAACGCTATCTAGGAGCAATATGAAGCACGTTTGAAGTTTATTTCATGAAGTAAAACGCAACGCAACTGCATTACGTTTAGTTCCTAATTATTTTTGCGATAATATAGTGACACGTTTCTCGCGTTTATTACTTGACTACGACCAAAGCCAACGAATTCATAAGATTGCCTTTTGAGACCGCCTATCATTCGTTAGTTTTCTAATGAATTAATATACTAACAACTAACGCTGTCAGATTAATTAATTCACCAGTTTCACTGATTCATTACTTTTTTTTAGCCAAATGGTTAAAAAACAGTTAGAATTGCGATGAAGCCAACTAAAATAAATATTTTGGTTGGCTTCTGCAGCTGGGTTTTAGCTTGTTACTTTATTTTTTATTTTTTTAAATCAAAGCTGACACAAAACGTTACATATCTGCTACCACCAAATGCCATGGGAAGTTATTAACAAATCAAACGTCATCAGACAAGATAATGACATCTAGCTAGCCTGTTAGCCAGTGTGACCAAATGTGGCAGGATCCTGCCTTTTTGGCAGGTTTAGCCCTTTATTTTACTCTTTGGCACTTTTGTTTGACGTTTTAGAAATCTGGCAGGATTTGGCAATTTTGGCAGTATTAACAATATAGTATAGCCGCTAGCCGCTACAGCCCACAAAAAGAGTAGGATGCAGTATCCAATTCAAATAATACTTTATTCAAGTAGGCTTAGGCACTTTCGGATCATGAGTTACAACCAGAGAACAGAGCCATTTGTTGTTAGGAACAATCCATACTAATATTATAAATGCGAAAGTAACTCTGTCTGTCTGTCTGTCGGTCTGTCTGTCTGTCTGTCTGTCTGTCTGTCTGTCTGTTACGCTTTCCCGCTTAAACCTCTCAACCAATTTTGATGAAATTTGGCACAAACAATCTTTAGACCCTAAGAAAGAACATAGGCTACCTTTTATCCCGGAAAATTTTGATGTTCCGGAGGAAAATCTAAAAAGCGCGATATAACCGAACTCCACGCGGGCAAAGCCGCGGGCGGAAAGCTAGTACAAAATAAATAAATTAATAAAATCCTAAAAGAAATGTGTCAAAGAAAATAATGTTGATATCAACAAAAATTATTATGTCAAATAAAATAAAAAATAATTTAGAATGTTTCTAGAAGGAAATTCTTATGCCAAAATGTAAAAAAATAAAATATGGTTAAAAAATGAATACCTTATGAGGTAATGGTTCAAAAACAAGTCGAATGCTGCTTGTGAAAGGATATTCTCGAAAATCAATCTGATAAAACAAAAACGCGGTACAGATTTATTAATAAACATGTCGCCTCTTCAGTCAACTAAAGAAATCACAAAAGCGATGTATAAAGAAAGTGATCCAGAAGAATACGATGCTAATAGGAATGTTTAATTAATTCAGTTCACTTTTAGACTTTAAGATCTATTATCTATCCTACTAATATGTATATAAAGCTGAAGAGTTTGTTTGTTTGTTTGAACGTGCTAATCTCAGGAACTACTGGTCCGATTTGAAAAATTCTTTTTTCGTTTGATAGCCCATTCATCGAGGAAGGCTTTTGGCCATAAAGCATCACGTTGCAAGTTGCAACCAAAACCAATAGGAGCGTAGCATTTTTTTAAAAAAACGCGTGTGAATCCGTGTGGCGCAGCTAGTTTTAAATAAAACTTCAAAAGTTTATTTATTTTAAACTTTTAGATTATATTGGCATTATTTTGGCATTTTGTGCTTTTGATTGTGGCAGGATTTGTCAGTTTTCTTGTCTAAGTGGGGCAGGATCAGTGTGACCATATGTGGCAGGATCCTGCCTTTTTGGCAGGTTTAGCCCTTTATTTTACTCTCTGGCACTTTTGTTTGACGTTTTAGAAATCTGGCAGGATTTGGCACTTTTGGCAGTATTAACAATATAGTATAGCCGCTAGCCGCTACAGCCCACAAAAAGAGTAGGATCCAGTATCCAATTCAAATATGCTTAGATACAAGCACTTTCGAATCATGAGTTACAACCAGAGAACAGAGCAATTTGTTGTTAGGAACAATACAAAATAAATAAAATAATAAAAATCCTAAAAAGAAATGTCAAAAGAAAATAATGTTGAATGTATCTAGACAAAAATTCTTATGTCAAATTTAAAAAAAAATAATTTAGAATGTTTCTAGAAGGAAATTCTAATACCAAAATGTAAAAAATTAAATTATGGTTAAAAATTAATACCTTAAGAGGTAATGGTTCAAAAACAAGCCGAATGCTGCTTGTGAAAGGATATTCTTGAAAATCAATCTGATAAAACAAAAACGCCGAACAGATTTATTAATGAACATGTCGCCTCTATTTTAGTTGTTAGACAGGGCATTCGTGAATATGGTGACTGCGTTTCATTCCAGCCAACTAAAGAAATGACAAAAGCGATGTATAAAGAAAGTGATCCAGAAGAATACGATGCTAATAGGAATGTGTAATTTAATTCAGTTCACTTTAGACTTTAAGATCTATTATTTATCCTACTAATATACATATAAAGCTGAAGAGTTTGTTTGTTTGAAAGTGCTAATCTCAGGAACTACTGGTCCGATTTGAAAAATTCTTTTTTCGTTTGATAGCCCATTCATCGAGGAAGGCTTTTGGCCATATAGCATCACATTGCAACCAATAGGGGCGGAGCATTTAAAAAAAAAAAGCCTGTGAACCCGTGTGGCACAGCTAGTTTTAAATAAAACTTCAAAAAATAATGTGTTTATTTATTTTAAACAGTTTTCTTGTCTAAGTGGGGCAGGATCTCTAATTTAAGGTTGGTCACACTGGGCAGGATCTCTAATTTACGGTTGGTCACACTGCTGCTAGCCGCCACTGTCAAATGGAGTTTTTATAATGTCAAGATGAGTGCCACGCTCATTTTTCATTGGACTTTTAAATTATTTATAGTGTCGTTTACTAAATAAAAACGCGTGATTTATGTAGTAAAAAGTGCATTTAGTGAATAATTCATAAAGAACAGTGAAATATTGTAGCATAGTGGCCACATCATGGCTTTGTACCAAAACTTCCTCCTAGTGTCAGTTCACGCGAGAAACAAAAGGAGATAGGTTTAGTTAGGATAAGTTTAGGATAAGTTAGGATAAGTTACAAAAGAAGACAAGATATAATTAAGACTTGGCTTAAAGGTCTTAGAAACCAGGTCATAAAATCCCCAAAAAAAAAAAACCACTGTCAAATTCCTAATGTCATATCAACAAACTAAAGTGTGTCGTTTCGTAAATTCTTCCTTTGTTATGTTTATAATAGAATTTTTGAATATGAAATCTTCTACAAGACTGGATAATTATACAGTGTGAGTGTTTAGTGAAAATATTCACGAATTTTCCTGGTGGCCGGTGTTGGATATTTACAAGAAAGGGGACAACGTTTATCGGTAAGTATTTTTTGTTTTCATTATTTGTTTTTTGTGTGTACCACTCACGGTATAACTGTTTTTGTATTGTTTGTCTTAAAAATAGGAAGTAATCTATTACGTGATTGAATTCATACGGTGGTCGAATGAGACGTAGTTAAAATGCTGTTAACATGTTATCAAGTTCACGCTTCGATGAACGCGAACGTTTAAAATTTGAATTGGTTCCAATGCAACTTGTTAGGGAAACAATATTCAAAGTGAACCAGTAACTATTAAAGAACCATTCAACAACTATTTGTCTCATAAGTACTTACTTAACTACTGTTTTAATTACATAAAGCAAATGATAAAATTTTAAAATTCTAATTGACATCTTATCTTGACTTAATCTAACCTTTTCATAATATTTGTTTCTTTCAAAGCACCTGTATTAATCAAGAAGTATTATGTCCCTACATTTGAATTAGTATTTTATATTATGTATAGGTAATTACATAGATATTTATCTAAACACATAATTTGTCCCCATATTAATCACCTAGTGACCACAAAACACCCAGGCAGCTAATTAGTTCATAAGTCAATATTATTGATATACCTAATTAATTGTTTCAATGTGAAACCAACTCCATTATTTTTATCTTAACTGTTCCATTTAAGGTGTAAAAGATAAATAATTATAAACAATATGTAAAGAAACCCTGTCCGATCCGTGAAGGTATTGTTAGGTATCGATAACTGATTCTAATAATGCCCACAAAGACAGGCTAAACTTAAAAAAAATCCCCTTAAAAAAATATATATTATTTCGCAAAAAAAGGCAACTTAATACATGTGCGATAAGCAACCCCTTCCGCGGGCGGCGGGGGGCAGGGCACGCGGCACCTGTGACGTGGTCACGTCGCTATTCGCTTATAATAATACCGGTGTTGTCACTTTTTTAAAAATTACCAAATTTCGGGGAAATTGGAATTAATTCCCGGGAAAAAAGGATTATTTCAAAATTCATTAGTATTGTTACTATGATGATTATGTAAAATATTATATTATATTTGGTCAAGTGTTTACCTAACCTTTACTATCCTTACGGGTCGGACAGGGTTTTCTTAACATATTGTATATTATATGTTTTCCTGCTTTAATATTTTCACAACATTATAGAGCCTATTCTCTTCACAAACTAAATTAATTTTAAATTCAATGCATCTTTTTTCTTTTTGTTTTAACTAAAGGACAGAACAAAAAATAGACAGTTTAGACATGATTAAAAACATTTAAAACCACGAGTATACTAATATTTATCTTTTGTCCTTTTCGTAATGAAAGAGAAAGAAAAAGATGCACTGAACTAAAAATTAGTTTAGGGTGAACAAGAGAATCGGCACCAATATCAACCTTTTTTGCTAACTTTTACCAAGTATGGTCATCATCATCATCATCCCAGCGTTAATCCCAGTCGCATCCGAAGCCTTTTCAGCTTTGGAGTTTGGGGTCCGGTTTACCAGTCTAACTGCTGATTTTGTCTAAACTTCGATATTTTCCGTGTAGCGACTGCCGTTTGACCTCCACAACCCGAAGTCTATATCGAAGCATTGCAGTTAGACTAATTGTTGGACTTTTGAGGGTTCCAACCACCCGTAACGACTGCCATTAGATGTTCGTATGGCAACCGGGATCAACGGCTTGACATACTTTCCGAGGCACGACCAGACCAGTGCAAATATTCATATTCATGTATACAATTAATATTTGCACTGCGCGGGGATTGAACCCGCGCCTCCTTGCGCCAAGTATGGTGACAATAGAAAAAGGAATTTGTCTTGTGGAGGCATGGGGTGTAAAGTGAATGGTTGAAGTTGGGAAGTTTTATGTATGCTAATTGCCTAAATGTAACTAGAATAAGTTATTTAAGTTGCTGAATAAACATTTTATTATTTATTATTATTATTAATTGCATGGTAAACTCCGCTTGTGAAATGTAGAATTTATAGTAAGACGAGTTGTTTGTACATGGCGTTTGTAGGTACCGCTACAGTCTCATTAGTAACACTTTCAGAAGAAGTTACATATAAAGTATACTGAAGTTCTACAATAAAACTTTTATGTCAGAAAGAACCTTTTTGACCATGACAACTGCAACCTCAGTGGGTAGGTTAAGGAAATTGAGGTCTTAAAATTGCCCTTGAAACCCAGCATATTATTTAATTTTATTAATCTCTACTTTATCACTTGGAAATGTGAGTACTTGCAGCTGATATTTTATCAACTATCTATATTAATATGATAAAGCTGACAATTTGTAATCATGGTTATCTGTAGATTTAGCAATAATGTTATTGAAAAATTTTGTTAGCATTTGATAACACAATTTTTGAGGTAAATATCCTCTATGATATTGAACATCATGCCACACCTCCTAAGCATAATCAGCTGTAGTGTCGTGTAGCCCTCACTAAACCCGAGGATTCTCATGACCTACATCATCAGTGGTTCATTTTTCCGGCCCGCAATGTCAAATGGTTTATCTTGGTTAATATTGACACTGCTGGGAGATAGTCCTAGTATTTGTGAGAAATGTGTTTATTGGTATAAACTATATATACCTACCTAATAATTGGTCATCATTATCATCTCAGCGTAAGTCCCAGTTGCATGAAACTTTTCAGCTTTAGACCTGGGATCCGATTTACCAGTCTAACTGCTGATTTTGGCTAAACTTCATATTTCCGTGATACGACTGCCGTCTATGTCGTGGTGGCCCTAGTGGTTAAAACACCAGCCTCTCTCAATTATGAGGTGCGCAGGTTCGATTCAGGTCAGGCAAGTACCAATGTAACTTTTCTAAAGTTATATGTACTTTCTAAGTATATCTTGGACACCAATGACTGAAGGTGAAGGAAAACATCTTGAGGAAACCTGGACTTTAAGTCTGAAATCGCCAACCCGCATTGAGCAAGCGTGGTGATTACGCTCAATCCTTCCCTGTATGAGAGGAGACCTGTGCCCAGCAGTGGGACGATAAAAAGGTTGATGATGATGACGATAATGACTGCCGTCTAACCTCCGCAACCCGAAGGCGATATCGAAGCATTGCAAGCATAGCCAAGTGAAATGTTACAACGAACACTAAGCATAAACAAATTCATAGAGCGGGCTGTCAATGTAGTGGATTAAAGGATATATTTTTAGTTAAAACAATAAATATCACACAGATGAAGTCACACACGGAAGCTAGTCTTAAAATAAATTATAAGCACTACCCGTGTGGTTAATATGTTTAGATAGCATCAATAATATTGATTGATGTGCGGTGTGTGTAATAAGGGCAATTTATATACCATATTACGTTAGATTAAGAGGGGGTATAAAGGTAAATTGTTGATTTTAGATTTGATTTTTACAGTCCATAATAAGCTACAAATTATTTGGTTTTTCAAATATAGATATTACATTATATTTGAGAGAGACTGGTCTGAGTGAAAACATGAAATTATAATATTTTCTCGATAGAAAAAAATCACAAAGTTGCATCTAGTTTTCAACTAAATTCAATTTATTTTCAAAATTATGCCTATTATTGAGTCAATATTTTAATGCACAATATAAAATTATATTACCGAGGGACTGTATTAGGTATTTCATAAAATATTGTATATTTTACGAGTAATTATAAAAAAACTGGTTTGCCGCTTACTACGTTCTTATTCCGCGCAGACCACTCTCGTTCTGTTTCGCCTGGTACATGCGTTACAAGCATGTTTTGTTTCATTGATCAGTTGCGATCGCTCCGTTGAGACGAGAGGACTGTGCTTCTGTGCTCCGTACCCGTGAAAATACTTTGACGAAATTATGGCAAACAAAAAAAATCAAAAAACCGCTCTAAAAGAGAAAATAAGGAACTAAAACGTCAACTCATGGCTAATTGTCAAAGGTTTGTTTATTAATTTTAATTTATATAATGTAGTTGTAGGTTTTAATACGCACTGGAGTAATGGTGGCCATATAGTATATGCAAAATAAATCGATACCCTGACCATTCGCTTGTTGAGGGGAGTTTACTTTGCGGTTTGTTTGGTTTATATGTGCTCAACTACAAAAAAATATATTTTATACTAAGTATTTGTATGAATTCGAATTATTTTTGATGTATAAATATGAACGAATAGACATAAACGGAGCCATAGTACGCTATATAGATAAAAAGGAAAAAAGTAGAAGATTTTCATAAAAATACTACTAAATTAATTTGAATAAAAATACAAGTATATGAAATTAATTATTTGAAACGTTTTTAGTGAGATAACCCCTATATTAAGGTAGCCATGACACTTTTTTATGACGTTTGATTGCAGGCGACTTTGACAGTTCTATTTTCCCGTTGTGTTCGTGTCAAGTGTTGATTTGAGTTTATTGTGTTTATTTAATGGGCCGTATGTTCGGAATTCATATTTTGTTTTTTTTCGCAGTCATATGGTAGATAATATAAATACGATAGCCTTAGATACACGACACGTCAATCAAATGTCACTGTCGAAATCTTATTTCGCTTATTGCTGACCACCATATTTATTAGTAGTAGTGTTGCACTCCTTGACCGAGTTAAATTGAATCTATATAAAAACTAAGCCAAAATATAGGAAATTAACATTAATAACAGTTAATTATAGCGTAACTATACCTAGCATTAAGTGTACAATGTGCTGACCCAGGCTCCATACATTTCTGAAACATCTCCATTAAAATTCCCAATTTAAAAAACTATCGAGTTATAATAATCTCACTTTCATAGGTAAAAATGCAAAATGTGCTTTATCTTAAAAGTTATAAAGTTCAAGGCATGCATGTATCATCTGGCTACTTGTTACGAAAATCTTAGCGGAATATAAAAATAGATTTTTACACTTATTCCTTACCAAAACGGGCTTATAATAAGTCGGAAACTGTAGTTTTCATATAAAAGGTGAATATATACCAGTTTTACATGTTAGTTCTTCAAAATACGATCTTTATAAGGTTTGTTTTCATTTCATTTTTTAACAGATTTACCTTTACGCCTTTGAACGAACTTGATCCGAATTGTGATGAACTTTTGAACCAAAATGGTACGTAATTATGCTATTTTAATATTTTTTGTTATGGGTAAAATATTATAAATATAGTTGGTAAGTTATCTGTAAATATGCCATTTCTCAAAAGCACCTTATGGAAAAGAATGTTACCCAAACAAACTAAGTAAAGACTTACATCAGTCATAGTTACATTATACATAACACCAGTACATCTAGATCTGTGGAAAGCTTAGTTCATACCTAGTTTTTTCTGATTTTAGTACCATTATGATATAACAAACATTTGATTCCACAGTAAAAGTCACACACAATGATAAACTGTAAAACCTAATCCATACATAATTATGACAATTTTCGTTTGATTTCAGAAATATTGAACCACGAGTGTATAATCGGGCAAAGTTAGGTACGAAGAAAAAGAAAACTAATGAAAAAACAGCGGAAAATATATATGACGTTAGTGAAGGACTCGTAATAAACAAAGTGTATTTCTTTGAAAGACTTAAAATTATTTCAAATCATGCTCCTTAATTTGGCTGTTACCTATCCAACGTTAAAATCACTGGCGAAACAAAAGTTGGTTTATATTCTAAATTGAAACTTTTTTGTAATATATATAAAGCTACTTACTTTTATTATAAACACAAAACCTTCAACTTAGATATTAATACAGCAGCAGTTTCTGGTATCACAAACGCTGGCATTGGTTTGGAACAATTTCAAGGACTGTGTACAGCAATGAATGTTTAATAAACATCATAATCAAATTTCTGAAGAATGGAAAACGGCTAACGAAACTATCATAGCCGCGGCTGCAGTGGAAGAAGGCAGGGTAAAAGATGGCATAGCGGTAATCGATGTAATTGCTGATGGTTGCTGGTCTAAGCAGTCTTACAATATTAATTATGCGGCACTATCTGGAGCAGCAGCTATAATCGGAAGACAGTTCGTAGAAGTTTTATTTTTAGAAGTAAAAATCAAATAATGTTGTATCTGTAGTCGTGCACAAAATAAAGGTAGAGCAGCAAAAGAACACGTATGTGTATATAGATCAATAAATAACAATGAACCATAAAAAAGTAAAAAATAACGAACGTGTAATAAATATTGAAAGTAACTAGCGCGCTTTACCATCAACGATCGCACCACTGCCTGCACAGGCAGGCTTGCGGTCAAGCGCTGGTTCATACTTAATTTATAAAAAAAAATATTTTACAGTATAAAAATAAATGATTATTAACTTTTCGTTTTATTTATGCACCACAGTCTACTACTAAATTTCCATAGTGATTTTTTATGTTTGAAGTAGGTACATACACATTCTTCACCTCATCCATCAAGCAAATAACAGGATTTCAAGTAAAAAAAAAAAAAACAGAAACAAATTAATAACAACTAAATAGTCATCATCATCATCATCATCCCAGCGTTAATCCCAGTCGCATCCGAAGCCTTTTCAGCTTTGGAGTCTGGGGTCCGCTTTACCAGTCCAACTGCTGATATGGCTAAACTTTGACATTTTCCGTGAAGCGACTGCCGTCTGACCTCCACAACCCGAAGGCGACATCGAAGCATTGCAGCTGACCAATTGTTGGACTTTTTGAGGGCTCCAACAACCCTTTAACGACTGCCACTAGATGTTCGTATGGCAACCGGGACTAACGGCTTAACGTGCTTTCCGAGGCATGACCAGACCAGTGCAAATATTCATATTCATGCATACAAATACTTGCACTGTGCGGGATCGAACCCGCGCGACCTTGCGCAGCGGCCGCGTCCGCTACCGCTACGCCACGGAGGCTGTCAAAATTAATTGTTCAAAATAAAAACTAAATAGTAAAACGTTTAATTATACCATTACTTCCCTTTCGCTTTACTTGTCACTAACTGCTGTCAGCGACTTCTTACGCCATGACTTTTTGAATAAAACATGACATATTTTATTAAAAATTTATATCCGCTATTTCGGATTTCAAATTGTATGTTATGTTCGTAATCAGCACCCTAAAAACCTCGGCCATTGGGTTATATCTT
>JADWQK010002330.1:0-22269 GCA_017933935.1 Sesamia nonagrioides
AAAATTGCGAAAATCACATTTTTTTAGTTATGTAATATAATAAACATATTTTAATAAAATGAAACTTACTACCTTATTTCTCACGAACTAATAAAGGTATCAAATTGAAATTTATACCAAATACCTAGGTCTATTGTCCCTTTAAGCAGTGAAAAAATCAAATTTCTATGTTAAAGCGATCAAAAGATACAGCAGTTTATACCGACACCTTAGACGAATTTCCGTCACACGCTAGGTAATCAAAACCTACAAGCAAAGACATTAAAATTATATTTACAATAGACAGGACATCACGAACAAAATCGTAAGCCAATACTTTTATCGACTTGGTTAAAAGTCGCTCAGTCTAGTCTGCGCGTCAGGACGTAATTTGTGTCCACCAAGAATAAACATTTTCTAAGGAAATATGCCATGTTGCTCTTTGTGTTACTGTACATCTCGTTATAGTAAAACGACTGGACCTAACTTCGGAATGTTTTTCTATGAATTATTTATATTTCGTCTGCAATTCAAATTTAAAAAAAATCTTAAATAGGTCTAGAAAATTTTCCATTATTGTAATAAGCGCCCTCTATTGTTGAGTAGTTTTACTATTTTCTTATAGAGATGTAGTAATGTTGTTTATCGATAATACTTATTAAGATGAATACATTTTGTTGTGTTTTATTGACATTTAAAATATAGCTAAATAAACTTAAAATATTACTATATTTCAAGTTTATTTATTAGTAACTCTATTTAAACATAATCATATCATATTAATAAACAAAATTGAATGAACAATTACTATTCATTTATTTAGGTTTTTGTTATTTTTGGTTTCCGAATAAAAATAATGTTGTAGCGAAAAAGTGGATACGATTTGTCTAGATAGACCGTAGAGAAGAAAATTGGCTTCCGTCTCATTCGTCGAAATTATGCTCAATGCATTTTAAAAGAGAAGTTATCTACTTTGGAAAGACTTGTCGATCAAATAAAAAAAAAAAAAAGAATCGGTACCTTGTATTAGAAATGAAATAGTAAGTTATTAATTTCAGTACTTTTCTACTTAACCGTAAAAATTGGAATATAATTTACGGTTAAGTGGATAAGTACATAGATTACATAACTTATTTATAATGAAATATATTCATAAAATATGTAGGTACGTATATGTAGTACAATGATTGCGAGCTACTTTTTGATTTTGAGGATTCCGTACCTAAAAGGTAAAACGAACCCTATTCATGAGACTTCTCTGTTCGTCTGTCCGTCTGTCACCAGGCTGTATCTCATAAACCGTAATAGCGAGACAGTTGTAATTTCCAGAGATTGTGCTTAGTATTTCTGCTGCTGCCATAACAACAAGTAATTAAGAATAATAAAATAGTAACAGATAAACCGTCTGAAGGAACAATCGCAGTTGGGGGACTGTTCTATGGAATACTTGTTTATCTAGCTAGTCCCCCAACTGCGATTGTTCAACTTGTTTCTACCCATTCAGTTCAATAGAGTTTTATGGCGGGTTTTTGTTTTTAAATAATATTTTTATTTCTATCTTTTTAGTTTTAACAAATTATGTTTCTAATGTTGGAAAACTTAAAAAAATTGTTTAATTCTTTTTTCATCGTTCCATTTAATATTAAAAGTGCACGTTATATACATATTTTCTAATGAGTATTTTAAATCCTTCATTTTAAAACCAATTCGATATTACCTCATAATTATGGCGTCAAACATCCGCCATTTTTTTTTAATGTCACCATCTAAGACAAATCTAACGATGTCTCAAATGTGAAAATCCGTTAGCCGGTTCTGGAGATACAACATAATAAAGAATATTACATACATTCATAGTACAAGATACGCGATTTGTGCATGCCTCCGAATGTAATTCTGTTTATAATTGTGCAAAAAATTGAAACTGACTGACTTTTGTGCTGAAATTTCTAAGTGTACATTAATTACGTAGGTACGGACGACAGCAGGTCAAGCTACCCCACGGTCAGATATTTCCAATCAACATAGAGCCTTAATGCTATAAAGTTGAAAATCTAATAAGGAAATCTGACAGATTGTAGTAGCTTGATGTGATGTCGTCTGTACATAGGTTTGGTACTGTTTCAATGTAGGTTTCTGGATTTATCATTGATTTTTTTTTTTAAATGCCTTATCATTTAATTTTCATCTTGCTTTAGTCTTTTCAGTTGATTTTTAATTGTAGTTATCCATGCAAGTGGTTTTTTTGTTTATTTAATTATTAATAAATTTATGTCTTTTTAGTTAAGAAATATTACGTAACCGGATTAATTCCTTAAATGAGTTTATGTCATGTGGTTGATTTAGCAATTTGTTAGGGTTAAGAAAACTGATATCAAGTCCGGAAAGAGTCCTCACTCTACTCAAAGCAACGTAAGCTTGACCTTTTGCAAATAAGTTTCTACTTAAATCTACAACTGCTGGGTCTAAAGTTGTGACCTGTAGTTTATGCACCGTCACTGCCCAGCATAAAATTAAGGGAAACATTCGTCGCTCAATCTTGCCTTTACCACGTAAAGCATCAAAGTCTGTAGCACGAGGCTGGATCCAGACTCCAATACCAGGTAGGTTCCCTGTTATACTTGTGTCATCGAGCTCCACAAATACCGCTTGTGGTAGTTTTCCTGGCTCCAACTGCTTTCTGCGTAGTGCTGGCCAATCTATTTGTCGGATAATACCTATAGCACCGTTAACCAGCCCATGGTTAGCACTGATGTTCCGTCTTAGCATGGCTCGAGAGCTTATACCTAACTTGAGGTGGTTTGGTATACTACCTGATTTATTGGGATCTTCAGGTATGTATTCCTCTCGTGGTTTTTGACCATATGTTTTAGGATCAAATGAGATGTCTACAGCACTAACATTGTATACTTTTGTGAGATTTTCTAACTTTTCTGTCATGGACTTCTTCGTCTTCAATCTTTTTCGTCTTTTTTTTTTATTTTTTTTATTAATTATAAACTAGCGCTAGTTTATTATGAGCCTATTCACTCTAGCCTTGAAGACGCTCAAATTGTAATGTGACGGAAACACCGTCGCTGGAAAATTGTTCCAGTCCCTCGATGTACGCGGTATAAAAGAGGAGGCGAAACGCTTCGTCCGGATCGTAGTGGTGTTAACAACGTAAGGGTGGAAACTTGCCGTACGACGGGTCGTCCGATGGTGGAACGGAGATGGCGGAATTAAATCTTGCAATTCTCTCGCACACTCCCCAAAATGCATCCTATAAAAGACCGAAAGGCTGGCTACTCTACGCCTGTGCTCTAGGCTTTGGAGACCGTCTCGAGTTAAATCAGGGTTACCAATCAGCCTCTTCGCCCGCCTCTCCACTGAAGCCAAAGTGGCCAGGTGACACTTAGCAGCACCAGCCCAAATGTGGCTGTAGTACTCCACACGGACCGACCTGTGCTTTGTACAACATTAAAAGCGGCCCTGGTGTGTAGTACCGCCGGACCCTTGCGATAACGCCAAGTTCCTTGGCAGCCACCTTGGCTTTGGACTCAATGAACCGCCCAAAGTTTAGGGTTATTGTATATAGGGGGTTTTGGGGAAATAACACGACTTCACTGAATGCTGTATATGGTCGACTGGCGAACCGTTTATTAAGAAGACAGCGATCGATACACACGTAATGTTGAGGGTACAATGTAGACACATTTTATAACACTACCTACTTACAACATACATTACACCCTACCACTTATTCTAAACTGCTCTTATACAACTAATTTACAATTAAGTATATTATTCATGGCTGGAACCTTATGACCGGTTTCCTTATACGTTTGCTTCGGGTCTCGGATGCTGTTGCTGGTGGCGGTGATGGTATCCGTGAACTTACTCCATTATCAGGTTCGCCAACGTCAGTTGGGAGTGGACAAGTTAACATAGACCGTGGAGACTTTTTCCAAATTTGATCGATATGTCTTTTTAAAGGTGGACCATTTTCCCTACTAACTAAGTAATAACGAGATCCTAAGTTCCTGTCAATTTTACCTCTAATCCACTTATCCTCCCCTCCAAAACCTCGAACCCATACGTCATCCCCTATCTCTAACGCACGCATTATACCACCCGCCCTTTTGACCTGTTTCTGTTGACCCTCTTCTACTTTCTGTTTCACGCCTTGTACCTTATTGTCAATGTTCAACAGATCTAGGCGAGACCTTAATGTTCTATGCTGCAGTAACTTCGCAGGTGACTCTCCTGTTGTACTATGTACGGTGTTCCTATACATAAGTAGGTACGACTTCAATGCCGTATCAACCTCTATACCGTCCCTAAAAGCCTTTTTTAATGCATTTTTACAAATTTTAACGGCATTCTCTGCAGCTCCATTCGATGCAGGGTGATAAACAGGCGTAAAAATATGTTTAATACCGTTAACACGCATAAATTCTGCTACTTCAGCACCGGCAAAAGGAGGTCCGTTGTCCGATACTATCTCTTTTGGTAACCCAAACCGAGCTAATACATCCCTTAATACCTTAAGAACTTCCTTCCCGGTCGTTCTTTTCATTTCAAAAGCTTCGATCCATTTAGTCGACGAATCCACTATGATAAAAAACGTCCTACCCTGAAAAGGGCCTAGGAAATCAACGTGTAACCTACTCCACGGCTCTGAGATATAGGGCCAGGGTTGAGGGGGTGCTTTCGGTGGGGCTGGAGCTTCCAACCGACATGTATTGCATTCCTGACATAAGCGTTCAATGTCTGCATCGATACCAGGCCACCAAACGTAACTACGAGCCATTGATTTCATTTTAACAATGCCCATGTGGCTGATATGTAACTCTTTTAATATAATACTTCGCAATTCCGTTGGTATCACAACTCTATAGCCCCACATAACACAACCCGATTCGACGTACAACTCATTCCTTCTAACAAAATAAGCTTGTAGCTCCTCATCGGGACAAGAGCTAGGCCAACCTGACCTTATATATATCATTACTTTTCTCAAAACACTATCCGTATTCCCCAGCTTACTGACATCTTCACTGGTTATCGGTAAAAAATTCTGTACGAAATTTATAAACGTGACTTCGTTCTGTTCTTTGTTCCTTGTACCCACTGGCAACCTAGATAAAGCATCTGCACCATTCTTATCGGTAGGTACGTATTGAATTTGATACTGATAACCAGAGAGGACTACCGCCCACCTTTGTAGCCTACTTGCTGCCATCGTTGGGATACCCGTTTTATCCCCAAAAATAGAAACAAGTGGTTTGTGGTCCGTCTTGAGAACAAATTCTCGCCCGTATAAGTACTGATGGAACTTCCTTACACCAAAAATAATAGCAAGCGCCTCCCTTTGAATCTGCGAGTAGTTTGCTTCCGATGCGTTTAAAACCCGCGATGCGTAAGCAATCGGACGCTCAGTTCCATCGGGCCACACATGAGCTATGACCGCTCCCACCCCCTGCGCACTCGCATCCGTCGTCAGCGTTACCGGCATACGCGGATCATAATGCGCGAGCACCTCGCTAGAAGACAACAGATTTTTAATGCTGTTGAAAACTTCCGTACACTCTTTTGTCCAAACAAACTTATTATCTTTCCTTAGTAACTCGTAAAGGGGGGTTAGCCTCATACTAATATTCCTAACAAACTTGGCGTAGTACATAACCATACCCAAGAATGATCTAAGTTCGTATACATTGGACGGTGTAGGTACCTTTTTTATAGCTTCTACTTTACCTGGGCATGTCTTAACTCCATCTTTACTAATTATGAACCCTAAATAAGATACCTCATCCGCAAAAAACGTACATTTCTCTTTCTTAACCTTTAACCCGTACCGCTGTAATCTATCCAAAACTTTAAACAAAGTATCCATATGTTCTGCCTCGTCCCGGCCTGTCAAAATGACGTCATCAAGAAAAACTCCTACCCTAGGCATACCTTCAAATATTTGTTCTATTTTTCTTTGAAATATCCCCGGACTTGATGACAAACCATATATCAAACGATTGTATTTATATAATCCTCGGTGTGTATTAATTACTGTATATAATTTCGATTGTTCATCCAGACAAAATTGTGCGTATGCTTGAGATAAATCAATTTTTGTATATTTATGCCCCGAATGTAATTTACTTAATAAATCATCTATTCTAGGTAGGGGGAAAACGGTCAACCTCTAAACATTTATTTAAGGTAAGTTTATAGTCACCGCACAATCGTAGCGAGCCGTCTTTCTTAATGACTGGTACGACCGGGGTCGCCCAGTCAGATGTCTCGACAGGTGTGATGATACCGTCCCTCTCCAGCTGATCCAGCGCTTGCTCCACACGCCCCCGCAGCGCGTACGCGAGTGGTCGCGCTCGCAAATATATCGGCCTTGCGTCAGGCCGTACACGCAAACTCACCTCACCACCAGTAAAACACCCGAGACCGTCAGAAAACACCTCAGAGTATCTGCAACGCAATTCATCAATATTAAAAACTTTAGTACTAGTCATATTATTTATACATTGTTGATTGAGTTTATCAATAACTTCTAACTTTATTTTTAAATCGTATAACCATTCTCGGCCCAATAACGGTTCTTTACCGTGGTCTATTACAAATAAATCTAACTCTTTGCAAGTATCACCAAACCGTACATAGGGTTTAATTTTGCCCCGTGGATACACCTTTTCGCCGGTATAATAGTTAAGTACTAAGTTGGATGTAATTAAAGGCAGGGTACTTAAATTTTTTTATAAAACTCGTAACTTATACAAGAAATCCTACTACCTGTATCTACCTCCATACAAATATTTTTTTTATCTATTGAGACTTCAATATAATATGGTTTATATTTCACCGAATTATCTAATTGAAGTACATTTAAATTTACCTGTTCTAGGTTATCGAAATAATTGTTACCAGCTGACTCCTTCCCCTCGCCCCTCACTTGTGTCCACATAAGGTCTCTGTCCTTTTTCAGTCTAGGACACATCTTCTTTAAATGACCTTCCAGATTACACACACGGCACGTATATCTACTAAAACGGCACATACTTGTATCGTGGTATGCTCCACAAGCGACACACGGACTTGCCGCTGGTTGCGGTCGCCTCGACTCGGCCGGCGCCGCTCGTGCACCGCGCTGACTCACCGCTGGCACGCACTTGGTGTCCTGCCGCGGGTTATGTTCCGCTGACCGACGGCCGCGAGCCCCTGACCGTCCGCTGCCTCGCCCGGGCGCGCCAACATAGTGCGTCGCTGCTGTCCCTTGCGCCGCGTCTGTGACGTCACTGCATTGACCGCGGTCCCGAGCCCGAGGTTCTACCATCGCCGCGTCAGACTCCGCGGTCTCCATCGCCACGGCCAACTGGAGCGCCTTACTGAACGTCGGTACCTCTCCCTCGAACAAGCGTTGCCGAATGACGTCATTTTCTATACCGCAAACAAATTGATCCCTGAGATTATTATCCAGAGCTTCCCCAAAATCACAGAACTTCGTCAACTTTTTCAGCACAGCTACATAAGTTGCGATATTCTCCCCTTTCCACTGTTTCCTTTGCCTGAATTTAAATCTCTCGGCCAGTACATTTGGTTTCGGTTGAAGATGACTTTGCAGTATTGTAACAATCTCATCAAATGTTAATGTAGAAGGCCTCTTCGGCGTACATAATGTGACTAATAATTCGTAACACGCACTTCCCATGGCCGTTATCAATGTTGGCACTTTTAAATTCACTTTAACATCATTCACTATAAAGTACTGCTCCAACCGCTCAATGTATAAAGTCCAATTATCTGTTTCGACGTCAAAAACTTCCAATTTTCCCAAAGGCATCCTGTATTAAACGCAGTATAACACGCTATGGTCCAACTCGTCGCCAAATATTGTATATAGGGGGTTTTGGGGAAATAACACGACTTCACTGAATGCTGTATATGGTCGACTGGCGAACCGTTTATTAAGAAGACAGCGATCGATACACACGTAATGTTGAGGGTACAATGAAGACACATTTTATAACACTACCTACTTACAACATACATTACAAGGGTGAAGGGAATCTCAACTTCCAAAAGCTGAAGGCGGTCGGAACACTCCAAGGATATATTTAGAAAAGTAGGAGCCAAGCTGAACGGGCTCCTTTTGGGGGTGAAAAGACACGCCGGGTTTTGGCGGTATTGAATGCTACAAGTTTGGCATTGCCCCATTCGGAGACTGCCACTTGCCTCTCGTCCAGCTGATTTCTTTAAGAATCAATAAACTGCCACTGTGTTGGCAAAAATACATTGATTGCATAGGTTATTACTTCAATTAATACAAAAGATTTTTTTTCCTATTAAACGGCAATTTTATATTTAAAGACTTTTTTATATAAAATATATTTAGAATCAATATTTTTATTGTAATCAGTGATTAAAATCCTTAATTTTGATACCCAACTCTATATGCTTGGCAGAAAAAAACATGTAATTCTTTTTTTTTGTTCCATTTAATATTAAGTTATATACATATTTAGAATCAGTGTTTAAAATCCTTCATTTTGATATCCCACTCGATATGCTTGGTAGAAATTTATTTCTTCATATCTCACAATATGGCGTCATACATCCGCCATTTTGGATTTTTTAAAATGTCACCTATCTAGTAGCAGTTGGGCAATTAAGGCAAATCTAACGATACCTCAAATGTGAAAATCCGTTCAGCGGTTCTGGAGATACTAGGTAATAAAGAATAATACATACAAGATAGGCGCTAAAAACATAACCCTCCTGGCAGCCGGGTAAAAACGCGGTCACACAGGCAGATAAAAAGCGACTTGAATCGTATTAATAATCTGTAGAATACAGAATAACAAAATACTAATAATAATAATAATATTACATGTGATGTATAATGTTCTTCGAATAATTTAATATCCTTAAAACAATATTTAATCATTTGTCTACTTTAACTTTGAATATTAAAAAAGTTTTTTGCCTCTTAATATACTCCTACGAGGGTGGAACGAAATCCGGATTACGACGTACATTCTGACTTTGCAAAGTTTCACTCGTCCCTTGAAATATGGCGAAGTGTGAGAGTGTATATTATAATTTTTTTTTTTTTTTTTTTTTTTTTTTTTTTTTTTTTTTTTTTTTTTTTTTTTTTTTTTTTTTTTTTTTTTTTTTTTTTATAAGTTATAAACAAGCGCTTGACCGCAATCCCGCCTGATGGTAAGCAGTGATGCGATCATTGAAGGTAAAGCGCGCTAGTTTATTAAGAACCTATTCACTCTAGCCTTGAAGACACTCAAATTGTAATGTGACGGAAACACCGTCGCTGGCAAATTGTTCCAGTCCCTCGATGTACGCGGTAAAAAAGAGGAAGCGAAACGCTTCGTCCGGGTCGCAGTGGTATCAACAACGTAAGGGTGGAAACTCGCCGTACGACGGGTCGTCCGATGGTGGAACGGTGATGGGGGAATTAAATCATGCAATTCCCTTGCACACCCACCAGAATGCAACCTATAGAAGACCGAAAGGCTGGCTACTCTACGCCTGTGCTCCAGGCTTTGGAGACCGTTTCGAGTTAAGTCTGGGTCGCCAATCAGCCTCTGCGCACGCCTCTCCACTGAATCCAAAGTATCCAGGTGACATTTCGCAGCACCAGCCCAAATGTGGCTGCAGTACTCCACACACGAGCGGACCTGTGCTTTGTACAACATTAGAAGCTGCCCTGGTGTGAAGTACCGCCGGACCTTTGCGATAACGCCAAGTTTTCTAGCAGCCACCCTGGCCTTGGACTCAATGAACCGCCCAAAGTTAAGGTTCGAGGAAATCTCTACTCCCAAAAGCTGAAGGCGGTTGGTGCACTCCAAGGATACATTCTGAAAAGTAGGAGCCAAGGTGAACGGGCGCCTTTTGGCGGTGAAAAGACACGCCTGTGTTTTGGCGGCATTGAATGCTACAAGATTGGCTTTGCCCCATTCGGAGACTGCCTGTAGTGCAGCACTCGTACGCTCGACCATGGCCTCTCTTTCGGACCAGATTGCCTCCTTACTAGCCCGAGCTTCCGGCAGATATCTCTCCACAACTGTGCTGTCATCTGCATACCCATAGATACCGGGCATCAGCAGATCATTAATATGCAGCAGGAACAGAGTTGCAGAGAGAACAGACCCCTGAGGAACATCGGCATTGGTCGACATGGGCTCCGATAAGCATCCGTCGACGACAACTCGGAGGGACCGTTCAGTCAGGAAGTCTTTAACCCAGCCAGTCAGGCCAGCGGAAACGCCGTACGCTGGAAGCTTACTGAAAAGGCCAGCGTGCCATACCCGGTCGAAGGCCTTCGAGACATCAAGGGAGACGGCAATCGCTTCCCCATTTTTCTCGAGGGCCTCGCCCCACAAGTGAGTGGCATACACTAGGAGGTCCCCAGTTGACCGATTGCGCCGAAAACCGTACTGTCGGTCACTGAGGAGATCGTTACCTTCCAGGTAAGCCAAGAGGCGCGAATTCAATACACGTTCCATAATCTTGCAGAGTATGGAGGTTACCGAAATCGGCCGATAGTTGGTAGGATCGGCACGACTACCCTTTTTGGGCACGGGCTGCACGTTGGCAAGCTTCCAGGACTTGGGCACTATACCAGTCCCAAATGAGAGGCGATACAGGCGCGTCAATACAGGAGAAAACTCGGGCGCACATGCCTTAAGAACAATCGCTGGTATACCATCTGAACCACTAGCCTTATTCACGTCCAGACGACACAGTGCTCTCAGGACCTCCTTGTTCCTAATGCGAACCTCCGGCATTGAAGCTCCGCAATGAGGTAAATTAGGTGGAGTAGCACTGCCAGTATCAAGACGCGAACTATGGGCAAAGAGAGATGCAAAGAGACCTGCTTTTTCTCTCGCCGTATGGGCCAGTGTTCCATCAGGCCTCACCAGCGGAGGCAGTGTGGGTCGACAGAAGTTCGCCTCGACCGATTTGGCAAGGGACCAAAAAGATCTGCTACCGGATGGCTGCGCAGATAGCTTGCTGCCAATATGGGTAATACGGTCGAAGCGAGCCCTCTTAAGCGCCTTTTTGTAGGACTTGGCAGCACGGTTAAAGGCTCTCTTCTTTGAGCTTAGATCCGGAGCTCTGCGGTCACGAGCGTCAACCCAGGTGAGAAATGCCGCGTGCTTATGCTGTTCAACTTGGACACAATCGGCATTGAACCATGGGCGAGCTGAGCCACCGACGGGCACGTCGCTGAAGGGGATAAAATACTCCATAGCTTGACGCACCACATCGGTTATAGCGTCCGCACAGCTCGACGGATTGCCAGAAGAGAAGCAGACCTGCTGCCAATGATAAGACGCAAAGAAGTGGCGCATCTCATCCCAATCTGCTGACTTGTATCGCCACAATCTCCGTTCACCACGAGAGTCGTGATCTGGAGGGGAGAAGGATGACACAGACTTCACCAGACAGTGGTCTGAAGTTCCCAACGGTGAGGAAACTGTTACAGCACATCTGTCCGGATCAGTGGTCAGCAGAAGGTCCAAACAGTTGGCTGTCTGGCCAACTACATCAGGCACCCTAGTCGTTTGCTCTACCAGCTGGGAAAGGCCCATAGAAAGCGCGAAGTTTCGCGCTTCTCTCCCAGCGTGGTCGGTCCTCTGGTATGGGAAGAGCCAGTCCTGGTGGCAGGCGTTGAAGTCCCCCAGAGCGACGAACTGAGCGTCAGGGTGCCGATGTAGCGCATTGTCAGCAGCCTCACTGAGGTGGCCGAATAACCGAGTTGCCTCCTGATCACCGCTGTGCGATCGGTAGACACAGGTGTAGACAATTTTGTCTACACCAGTGTCAACCAACAGCCATAAGGTCGATAGATGAGGGTCTTCGAGGTGACGGAGACGCCGGCAACAGATGTCATTGCGGACATACACACAGACCCCAGTACGCTGCAGGAAATGATGCTCCAAAGAGTATCCCGGGTAGTTGAGGTATGCCGCATCAGACGGACATCTGATCTGGGTCTCCGTCAAGAAAAGTAGGTGAGGCTTTTCAGTCTCAAGGTGGTGGTGGACTGCATCGATATTGGAGTGCAGACCCCGAATGTTTGAGAGGTGCACTTTAAACGAGAGGACGTGCGCCCGCTGTGCACACCTACTTTTCTTATTTGTACTTTTCATCATTGGTTTTAAATTGAGTGAATAGGAAGGAAGACGGCAGTTGAGCGAGGTGAAGCAATGTTAAACCCAACAACACTACCAACGATGCCGCGCCAGAGGGAGATTGATCTGGAGACTGCGGGGACGCCCGAACCCCCCAGGGATCGCCATCGGGTCCTCTCGTCCGGTCGCCAACCGGCACGATGGGGCCACCCGGGGATTTTTCGCAGTTGGCGGGGCAGCCTTTCGTGTGTGGCTGGCACACTACTTGGGCCCCCAACTACCTGCGGTCGGCCAGCGGAGCACCGTGCTTCGGATCCCGCTACCCTCCAGGACCAAACTCCCGACGCAACAACATTTGGCAAATCGTACCCGGCACACATCGCAACACAACTGCTCAGACCCGTCCTCCGTACGGCTTCACCAGACATCATGCCGGAACACGACGAATCGCTTGGCGACATGACTTTGTCTGGTGGGTGGTAACTTATGCCGGCGGCTGATGTTGTGGCCTCCCACCTTGAAAATTATTGATTAAATATATTGATTATAAATGAATTATTTAAAATTTAAAAAATAAGCAATTATTTAGATTTTCAGTACTAATCGGCAATTTTAAACTTTAACGCCTATTATATTAAAAGAATTATATAAATAAGAAACTTGTAAACTTGAAATTGCCTATAATTATTCTGCTTCCTAATTTTTTGTTTCAAGCTATCATAATGCTACAAAACATCGTCGTAGTAACTTCTTTGAATATTATCGATAATTTTATATCGAAATGATACAAACCCTACCACAGTTTTTTGCATTTCCATTTAAAAATATTTGCAAACAAACGTGTAAAAATAATAATTTTGCTAAAAACGAAATGCAAACGAAAATTGCAAAACAAAATGCGCTTTATGGCCTAACAGGTCTATTACACTCAAAAATCGCAATAAACTGAGCGTTAAAATAATTCGTTAGCATAAAACATCTAAAATGCCAATAGACGGTGTCACGGTAAATGAATAGTAGCGAACAAAATTCTAAAACAGTTTTTGTTTGTACAAGACAAGTTTCACTTAATTTGTTTACTTTCCAATATTTATTTACCCGATTTGAACTATACTAGGGTATTAAATCGGATGTGGCAACATAGACCACACTGGCCATCTACCGGGCAATAGCTGAATATATTTTATATAAACTTATTTCATTTTTACTATTTGATGTCTCTAATTTTGCTATATTGTACTAGATGGCGGAACTGAGCCATGGGATCACAGTTTTTCTATGCCATTTTGACACATGCCCTCTCTATATATCTTAAATCTCTTTGCCTACAAGGTACTTCCCGTGAACTCAGAATCTTGAAATTCGGCACGAAGCAACGTTATATTATAATACAGACAGATAAAGGAAAAATTGTGAAAATGATAAATTTGAAGTTACATAAAATATTAAAATATTATTTTTGCTTACATGACATGAAATATTTTTTTAATAATTATAAACTTACTACCTACCCTTTTTCACATGAACGCGTAGAGATATTAAAGTTGAAATTCATATCAAACACTTCTTAGATCTAATTGCCTCTAAACTGTGAAAAATTCTAAATCAATGCTAGTATTATAAATGCGGAAATAACTCTGTCTGTCTGTTACGCTTTCCCGCCTAAACCTCTCAACCGATTTTGATGAATTTTGGCACAGACAATCTTTAGACCCTGAGAAAGAACATAGGCTACCTTTTATCCCGGAAAAATTTGATGTTCCCGAGGGCAATTTAAACAGCGCAATATAACCGAACTCCACGCGGGTGAAGCCGCTGGCGGAAAGCTAGTACGTCATAAATTGTAAACCGCTACGTTTGTACAGCGGAACCCTCGGTGTGCGAGTCCGACTCGCATTTGGCCGGTTTTTTTAATGAAAATATCTCTCACAATCATCATTACTGGCGTATACCGTATGTGTAGCGTAGTATTTAAATTAACTCTCTTCATTTAAAACTATAAAAAACCATTTAAAAAAACTATAAATTAAATAAGCATCATAAAAATAAGCGTTATTTTTAACAGAAATACATATATAAAATATACGTAACTGAGGGATGATTTTAAAATCGACAGGTAATTATTCGTGGAATGAAATTAACGCCTGAAAGATTTTGTATGCAAGGGTTGTCAAAAATTCAAAATTATTCCTCCAATAAATTATCTGGCGTTCCAAAAACCAGCCGTAAGTATTAAAATATACTTACATTAATAAGCATGAAACAAATGCAAAGAAAGTATTTTCGTCTCATCAATGTAATCTTCTGTTTGTTGACTGTTGAATACTGATAGTTTTTTTTTTTAAAGGATGGCCTACACATTATGACCTTACCCGGTCTGAGCGGAGCGGGCGTGTCAGATTTTTACTGATTAAAACCCACCTGTGTTCTTTCACTAACCTGTGCGCCGGAGGCCACTGTACCTCTTTCGACAATGCGGGGCCCTGGCAGGCATCGGTCTTTGTGGACCCCGTCACGATATGCCGACATCTCTTTGAGGTGCGCATGGAACACAACGCGCCATTGATGCAGATTAAGAGTGGTATTTGAAGAAACTATTGCCGTCGCGCCGCTTTCAACCTTTCCCCGTAAAGTGCGAAAGGGACAGTTGCAACTCAGGCTGATTTTACCTACAAAAACGTTGACCAAAAGATGTCTCGTATTCCGCTGTTTTCTTTTTCAAAACACGATAGATCTCAGTTATTTTTATATCAAAATTTAGATGATGAGTGTACCTATTCGCCAAAAACTTATCACATTTGTGTAATAGTCGTCTGAATATCGCGGTAAAAAAGGGTCAGTTTTCGGGATTTTGAAACATCATATTTCTTTTATTAATTAAGTTCTTGAAAAGAAAAACAAATAATAGCTGCGCGTATAATCAAGGTGCGAAATTGTAGAAAAAAAATTATTGCTCTAAAAGCGTTATCGACGAAGGGAACAGCGAAATACGTTTGTATGGAGAAAACGCCACTAAAATCCCCTCTTAATGGTCTAACGGTAATATGATCAAATACCGTCTGCCAATGAACATTAATGACATAATGACTGCTCCAATCCATACTAATATTATAAATGCGAAAGTAATTCTGTCTATCTGTCTGTTACGCTTTCCTGCTTAAACCTCTCCAGCGATTTTGGTGAAATTTGGCACAGACAATCTTTAGACCCTAAGAAAGGACATAGGCTACCTTTTATCCCGGAAAAAATTTATATTCCCGAGGGAAATCTAAAAAGCGCGATATAACCGAACTCCACGCGGGCGAAGCCGCGGGCGGAAAGCTAGTAGTAAATAATCAAGGATATCACCTAGCAAACAAAAGAATACGATTCTCATAATGACGGCTTAGGTACCAAAACAAAAGAGTATCGCTCTCATGATTGATAACCCACAAAAATATGTCTTCCATATTTCTAATGTAACCTGAAGCTAAAGTACATTTTTCCGTAACCTCTACGTTGGAGGGAACATAATGAGTTACACCGGCGGAAACACAACGCTGAGGGAAGGATAAAGTGATTTGTTCAGCATGTTGTAGCGGATTATTTTTTGCTTTGATAAATCACCGGTTGCCTGCGATCTCATCTCATATTTTTAGGGTTCCGTATCTCAAAAGGAAATAAACGGAACCCTTAGGAGATCACTTTCGAGACTCGTAAGGGACTCAGACAAAAGTCATACCGCCATCATGCCTGGTGAACCCGTACGGAGGAGGGTCTGAGCAGCTGTGTTGCGATGTGTACCGGGTGCGATGCGCCAAATGTTGTTGTGTCGGGAATTTTGTGGAGGGTCTCCAGATCGATCTCCCGTTGGCCCGACATCGTTAGTCGTGTTGTTGGGTTTAACATTGCGACACCTCGCTCAGCTGTCGTCTTACTTCCTATTCACAAATTTTTTGAGTGAATACTTAGGCTCTTAATAAACTAGCGCGCTTTTACTATCAACGATTGCATCACTGCTTACCATCAAGCGGGATTGATCAGGCGGTCAAGCGCTTGTTTATAGTTCTAAAAAAGGGTCATCATCATCATCATCATTTCAGCCGAAAGACGTCCACTGCTGGACATAGGCCTCCCCCAAAGTACACCACGACGACCGGTCCTGCGCCTCCCGCATCCAGCGGTTTCCCGCGACCTTCACCAGGTCGTCGGTCCACCTTGTCAGGGGCCTACCCACGCTACGTTTTCCGGTGCGTGGGTAAAAAAAGGGAACTTCCTCTAAACTCAGAAATTTGGTACGAAGCAACGTCTTTAAATACAGATAAAGGAAGAATTTCAAAAAGCATACATTTTTAGGGACATTCCTATATTGCTAATTTATATGTATGCATTCCTAATTCGTATGGACTCGCACTTAATCAATATTTCGGTTGTTTTTTGTGTTAAACATGAATTTTACGTTATATTTATGTATGAAACTACGAAACATGATAACATTAGTTTTCATCCGTTTAGCGTTAAAAGATTACGAATTTGCTACGGCGTAGCTCGTAGGCGAGGCAATGATGTCATCGCTACGCTGTAGCTACGCTGTTGTAGCCGCAGACGCGTGAATATCGTACGTGTTCTTCCTGTGAAAGAATATAGAGGATTTTAAGTAATTCTGTTTATACATCTATTGTAGTTTTGAATTGTTACTAATATATGTATCCATGAGGAACAGGAAACCGTTGCAATTAAATAAATGTATGAAGAAACCCTTGTATATCGCCATGCATAAAAAAGACCACGAGCTAACCTGACGCATCTGGTCAGTTGTAGGTACATATATCTACATAGAATTCTCGACTGTATCAAATATTTATTTCATCATCAACCTTTTATCGTCCCACTGCTGGGGGCACAGGTCTTCTCTCAGCGTGATCACCACGCTTGCGCAATGCGGGTTGGCGATTTCAGACTTAAAGTCCAGGTTTCCTTAAGATGTTTGCCTTTACCTTATAATCAGTGATTGGTGTCCAAGATTTGCTTAGAAAGTACATGTAACTTAGAAAAGTTACATTGGTACTTGCCTGGCCTGGAATCGAACCCACACACTACTTGAGAGGCTAGTATTTTAACTACTACTACTAGGCCGCCACGACTATTAGTATACGTATACTTCTTAACTAAATATATTATTTGAATTCTGAGATTTTCATAAGAACTTTGAAATGTTTACATTAATAAGCCTTTTGTGACGAGACAAGGGCTCCTTCATATTAAAACCTGGAACGGCGATACCCCGCAAGCAATCAAGCGGGGATCATCACGACCCCAGCAGTTAAGTGTTTATGATCCGTCTTTACAGCGGTTATGTTTTATTGGCGCAAACTAAAGGCTAGTGACATTATAGGATTTATTGTATTATTTTATTATGAGCAGTATAAGGAGTAAATAAAACTGGTAGGTAGTTGTATTGTTCTACCATAAAATAGTTGTTTTCTGAAGTAATCTTCCAGGTTACTGATATGTAATAAAAAATATTTGTTATTTTCTTCAAAAGTCTACTTCAAGCAATAATATATTTTATCAGTGAAATATAAGTAGAAATGATGTACAAACAAAAAGTGAAAAAGTGTTTATGAAAATAATGTGTTTACTGAAAATCCTTTAATTTCGTGAAATTTGAGTTAGTAGTTATATTATAATAGTTAATTTAGTTTCTCTTGTTACCAAATTAATTTATTTTGTAAATATTTTTCCAATGGATTTTATAAAATCTCCTATTGGGTGAGGGCACTGGTATTTGTAACCAAGTATATCACCTAGCACCAGGGGCGTGCACAGAGATTTTGTGGAGGGTATGCACTACCCAAATATCTGTGCTTATACAAGTGCCACTAGATGTTCGTATGGCAAACGCGACCAACGGCGTAACGTGCTTTCCGAGGCACGACCAGACTAGTGCAAATATTCATATTTATTCATACAAATATTTGCACTGCGCGAAGATCGAACCCGCGCCTCCTTGCGCAGCGGCCGCGTTCGAAATACAATGAAATGTTATTATGAACGCAACTGTAAATAAGTAATAATTTATTTCTCAAAAAACTGAAAAAAATATTTTACTATCTATAAATTACATCAACGCGCCTATCTTTTTTAAATAACTCTATAAAAATTAAATATGTAGGTATAAGATCATTTTAAAATCGCTAAAAGTTCTTTTTCAATAGAAATATAGACAAATCTGGGAGTCTACTTTAACCCTATGTATTTCATAAATATACGTGATGCGCTACTCATTGGAATCATAACTATTAAATTTTGCTAATTTGTAAACTTCAGGAAAATTATTACAATATAAAGTATAATAGTATTGAAATTCATAGCAAGTAGGTTGAAAAACTTAAGGTCTTTTAAGTTTTTATAACAACGAATTGTCAATACCGCGTTTTAAAATAATATAGGTACCTACACGGGAAACAAAATAGTAACATTAACGTTGAAAAATTCACCGTTTTAAATTTATCTAAATATACATCACAAGTACAGATCTTTCCTAAAACAATCAATATAACATAATTACCAAATACACCAATAACCAAACAACATAAGCTGATAAAATAAAAAGGTATTTTCACAAACAACAATTGTGCCAGTTTTGTCAACTTCTTGATTCGGCCGCGTAAAATGAAGCACTGCTTATCTGGGCTTATAAACCGAATGAAATTACAAGACAACACACGAAAAGTTTACACATACAATCAAATAATTTTATTCACACACGCGAATCAGAGACACCTCAGAGAAGCACATTTCGATTCTGCTTACGGCCGCCACGCGATCGTGGCGCGGTCGTCGCGACAAACAGAGTTGCGCGTAGTTTAGTTTGCACTAGCCCCAATAGATGGCAGTGTTATCAATAACTGATTAAAGAAGTCTTTAAGTTTGTTATGTAATTATTATATATTTTTTTTGAAAATTATTAGGGTATGCAGTGCTTATCTGCCTCTATGGAGCGCACGCGCCTGCCTAGCACAGGAATCAGGGTATTCACGCTTTTTTGTACAAATTTTTATCTTATAAAGATTATTATTATTATCAAAGTAATTATACTACAAAGGAACTTGTTCAACTCTTTTCTAAATGCTGACTGCCGAATTTTAGATCTAGTATTGAGTAACATATCGAATGTAACAGTTACTAAGCCCAACGATCTGCTAAGCAAATTAGACTCCCACCACCCGAATATCCTAATTTCTATTCCGTTTTCTAACTTAAAACAGTTAAAAACAAAATATCGTTCAGGCTACAACTTTTTTAAAGCAGATTACACCCAAATCAAAACCTATCTTAAAAATAGAAATTGGCATGATACCTTTCATGAATGTATGGATGCTAATGAAATGGTTAACGCCTTTTACGGTATACTACAGATCGCTATTAACAATTATGTACCTAAATATGTAAGTAGAAAGTCTGAGTATCCCTCTTGGTATTCAGACTCACTTATTAGAACTCTAAGTGAAAAAGAGAAATTTAGGCAAAAATACCGTAAATACGATAATCCCCGTGATAAACTTACTTTTGAGTTACTTCGTAGTCGTTGTCATACTCTAATAAATCAATGTTACAATACATACAAATGTAAAATTGAAAACGATATTCCCAAAAACCCTAAAGCTTTCTGGAGATTTATTAAAGATAAACGTCGCGGAGAATCCTGCATACCTGCAGACATGTATATGAATGATAAGGTGGCTAACAATGGTCCAGAAATTGCTAACCTCTTTGCTGATCAATTTGTTTCGGTTTTTAATCAAAATCCAGCCGCTTCTTATAACACTGCTAATGTTTTTTCTGGTATTGACTCGGTCTTAAGCACTATTAAATTAACAGAAAAACAAATTCTTAACAAGCTAAAACTCATAGATGCTTCCAAAGGTGCTGGACCTGATTGTATACCACCCTTGTTTTTAAAACGCTGCTATCATGAACTTGCCCTACCATTGCAGATTATTTTCAATTCTTCTCTTGCTGAAGGAATATTCCCTGAAGTATGGAAAAGCGCAAGAATTGTCCCGGTTTTTAAAAAAGGTAATCCTGCGAATGTTCAAAACTACCGCCCAATTTCAATATTATCGTGTTTTCCTAAAATATTCGAGTCTCTTGTCTGTCCAGTTATTACTCGCCACATTGACAGAATTATTTCACCAAGTCAGCATGGCTTTAAAGCTGGACGCAGTGTAGAAACAAACCTCGTCGAGTTTGTGTCGGATGTGACTCTAGCTCTTGACAAAAGACTAGAAGTTGATGCCGTGTACACGGACTTCAGCAGTGCGTTTGACAGGGTTGACCATTCTCTATTACTGTCCAAGTTAGAGTATAATGGCATACATGGTTCACTTCTAAACTGGTTCAAATCTTATTTGCTTCATAGATCGCAGACTCTTGTTGTTAACGGTTACGAATCCTATCCATATTATGCTGACTCAGGAGTTCCTCAGGGTTCTCATCTTGCACCCGTTTTGTTCTTATTGTTCATCAACGACATTAGCGCCCAAATCTATCATTGTAAATATCTAATGTTTGCTGACGATCTTAAAATTTATAAAATTATAACTTCAAATAAAGATACTACCCTAATTCAGGAGGATTTGGATAGAATTGAACACTGGTGCAACCTTAATCACATGAAACTTAATATACGTAAATGTAGCCATATACGTTTCTCAAGGAAAAAGCAATCCAGTGCCGTCTCATATAACATAAACGGAGTGTTATTAGAAACTGTTAATGAGGTTCGCGATCTTGGTATCACTATGGATAGTAAACTCAACTTCATAAGCCATATTGATAACATTGTTACGAAATCGGCACGGCTACTAGGATTTCTTAAGAGAAGCACTAAGGGATTTAGGCTGGTAAGAACAAAAATTGTGTTATATAACGCATTAGTCCGTAGTCACCTTGAATTTGCCAGCGTAGTGTGGAACCCGCACTACGCAGTACACTCACAAAGAATAGAAAGCATCCAAAGGGCCTTCACTAAACACCTAGCATATACCTTCGGTGGTGTATCACCCCGGTGTCCATACGAGCAACGTATTCAACACTACGCAATGACAACACTGCGCGACCGGCGACTGGTACAAGATATTATGTTTTTTTTACAAATTAGTTAACAATAAATTAGATTGTATTAACTTGATTAATCAAATTGGAATAAAAGTCCCCAATAGAATACCCAGATATCCCATTACCCATTTATTCCATACTAAAGCTTCCAACACAAATATAGGAGAAAATTCACCTCTCAATAGGCTCAGCAAAGAGATAAATTGCTTGATAAAATCAAACCCAGATGTTGACATAAACCACAACACTATGAAAACCTTCAAGCGTTTTATTCTAAGTCAAAAAGCTCTTAAATAATAGTTTTGTCTGTTTGTTCCTATACATTTGCAATCTTTTTCTTGTATAATTTAAGTTATTCTGTGTATTTAATTTTGTAAGTTTTTTAGTTTAAGTTCTTTTAAGTTTTATTCTAATTTTTGATCTCATATTTAAAATTTAATTTTAGCTTTGTATTCCTTTTTTTTTACTTAAGTACAAGTCTAACCTTGTTTATTTTCGTTGTATAGTTTATATCCAGTTAATATTAGTATTTACATTTATCTAGTTTAAGTTATCACTCATGTTGGTGAATGTTGGTTCACCTGTTATTGGCAACTGTATAAGCCTTTTACTCATATCTACTCTATTTGCTAATTTTTATACAGAAGCTGTTGGTGTACCTTTATTAATAAATAAATAAATAAATAAAAAGGAAATTGTTGGAATTTTAAATCTTTTCAGAATTCAAGGAAACCAAAGTTGTGAAGAGAGACATAAATAAATAATAGTAGATACTTGCGATTATAGACGGATTGGCAAAAATATGAATGTACACTATTTAAAATTCTATCAGATTGATCTAGCGGCCGAAAGGTCTGCAGCTGAGCATCAGGTAAAAATATTGTTTAGTCAGAAAAGTAAACAGAGAAGGCTGTTACGAAGTCTACGAGCTACTGTCCAATTTATCTTTTGCATATTTTCTTATATTCAAAGTATTATTTGAACATACTTCTTCTTCTTCTTCTTCAGCCTATAGAGGTCCACTGCTGGACAAAGACCTCCCCCAAGG
>JADWQK010001969.1:0-29283 GCA_017933935.1 Sesamia nonagrioides
GACCAGGAGTGCAGCCTCAAGATATTTTCCTCCTCTCGAGACCACCCTCCCGATCTGAATGTATCAGAAACGGAAAATAGAATGAATCTAGCATAGAGAAAAAAACTTTGTAATAGAAAACAATCTAACGGGCGCCGTCCAAACAAATTACATTCATACAGAATGCAATGTGCGGCCGGTCATATGAAATAACAATATAACATAAATTGTAAAACGTTATCAACGTGCTAGATTCAATTCTAGTCCCTTTATTTTACCTGGGAATAGAGATTGGAAATAAAAGTATTGTTTAGCCAATATTTTATATATTACATGATAAATTTTATAAATTTCGTATCATCATCATCGCATCTGCCATGGCAGAACTGAGGTTCACAAACACTTGTCACAACAGCCACAAAATAAATAGGTTCAGGATCATTGGTTCAGAGTCAATGTCTCACGAAAAACAACAGTAATGTTAGTCACTATCTCACAATGCGCTAACACTAACCACGATTCGCGGAACTTTGTAACACACAAAACGGAGGAGCAGAGCTCGACTCAACTGTTATATTAAAGCACTTAATTACAAGCAAATCGATGAAATATGGAATTGTGTTTACATCGGGTGACGCCATATTGTTTATGCGGACGCCATGATCGGTCACGTGATTCAAGAGTGTTGCCATACAAATAAATTGAAATATTAATTTATATAGCAACATCGCCCAAAATTCAGCCCTTTTAGGTATTCTCAAGGCTTCCATACAAAGTTGACCCCGGCTGGTCTTGCCACCGCGGCGCTCGCAGACTCGTTGTGTTCGCGTGCCTGAAGGTGGCGCCGCTGTTGCTCGCTCGACGAATGGCGCTCGTGCCGAGGAGAGCGCTACCAACGTTGCAACAAAAAATTTTTGTCTTCCACCGTAGACTCTTCCACTGCTAACTTCAAGTTGGTTTATGTTGTTCACTTAATTTGATGAGTCCAAAATTGATTGGAGCCGCTGGGAACCTAACACGACGCCCTATTTGTGGGATATTGTTCCGCTGCCAGCACGCCAATGTGAAATGGGGTAATGGCCGGCACCGCAAGGGTTGAGCGAAAACCACATAAAATGGCACGTTCGTGTGTTGTGTAGGTACCTCTTTTAGTCTCTGCGAAATCCAATGGGGCTCTTTTTTGACGCTCTTCTGCTTGTCCTTATGTAGGTACGGCAAGGGATGGCCGTCCACGTGGTCGAATTAGCCCACTCGTACTCGTTGTGCTGTAGCTTGCTGAATGTGACGCGACGAGCGACGACAGGTAACAACGGAGAGATTCACTTTTCAATCACTCACCAACTCCGGCAAGGCTCACGAGATGTTGCTTAACGGCGATGTAAGGACCATTATGTGCGGGACAAGATGGCCGCGCATAGGTTTTTCTTAGTGGACTGTAGATTTTAGGTGCGGTGCCGGAGAGACTGCCAGGAGTTGGGAATGATAGTCGTTGTATGTTGTTGTGCACACCGTTTATTGTTATCACAAGACAGTTTATTATAATATAATCACTTATAGCACTAAGCGAATGGACGCGTGCGTTTCGGTTGAAGGTCCGCAGTAAGAGAGTGAAATGTTGCAATGTCAAATGGAACGAGACGGCAACGCAAGCCAAAGACAACATTTTTATACTTTTTAATTTTATATCGGACTTGGTAAGACGATCCTTTTATGTTGTTCTCAACAACACCATATTTTTTTTCTTTTAATAATTATAATTTAGTGCTTGACTGCAATCCCGCCTGATGGTAAGGAGTGATGCAATCGTTGATGGTAAAGCGCACTAGTTTATTATGCCTATTCACTTAAAAAACTTAGGAATAGGAAGGATGACGGCAGTTGAACGAGGTGATGCAATGTTAAACCCAGAACCAACACGACCAACGATGCTGCGCCAGAGGGAGATTGATCTGGAGATTCTCCTCGACCAAACTCCCGACACAACAAAATTTGGCGCATCGTACCCGGCACACATCGCAACACAACTGCTCTGACCCGTCCTCCGCACGGCTTCACCAGACATCATGCCCGAACACGACGAATCGCTTGGCGGCAGGACCTTGTCTGGTGGGTGGTAACTTCTGCCGGCAGCCGATGTTATGGCCTATCACCGAGTACTACCATATCCTGAATGTCTTTAACAATACGCTCACAACTTTCAACGAACCGCCAAATTTGATTCAACAAGCATCTTTACAAGTAAACCTTTCATTTCCAGTGCAATCGCCGAACTTATCTCATCCGTTCCACCTTCACGGTACTCCATACAACGTGATCGGTATCGGCAGATCTCCAGACAAGAACATCAAGAAGATTAACTTGAAGCATGCCCTGGATCTCGACAGGAAGGGTCTGTTGCACAGGCAGTACAATCTTCCACCCTTCAAGGATACTCTTGCCGTGCCCAATAATGGTTACGTCGTTTTAAGGCTAAAGGCAGATAACCCAGGTAAGATACACTTGTTAACATACCTCTATAGATTTTCCCGCTAACAAGGGGATTCTAGTGCCGAGGAATTTGGAAAATAGGTATTTGAAGAAACCTACCTCTCCCGGTAAAGTGCGAAAAGGATAGTTGCAGCTCAGGCTGATTTTACCTACAAAAACGTTGGCCAAAAGACGTTTCGTATTCCGCTGTTTTCTTTTTCAAAACACGACAGATCTCAATTATTTTATATCAAAATTTAGAGGAAAAGTATACCTATGCTTCTATTATTTTCTTTTTTGACAAAAACTTATCACGTTTGTCTAATAGTCATCTGAACATCACGGTAAAAATGTGTTATTTTTTTAAGTTTCGGAAAAAAATCAATGATACGCACGTATAATCACGGTGTCAAATTTAGAAAAAAATAATTGCTACAAAGCATTATCCACGAAGAAAACAGCGAAATACGTTTGTATAGAGAAAGCACCACTAGAGTTCCCTCTTAATTTTTCAATCAAGACACAACTTGTTTTTTATAGCACCATATTTCTAGGGTTATATTCTATAAGTAAAAATAATACAATAACAAAAAACAAAAATAATACAACATACAAAAATACAACAGTCCTAGAATATATTGTGGTCCAAAATGCATGCTTTCGAAGATATAAGGATATGTGTGAAAAGTACTTAATTTTAATGCAAACCAAATTCATACCTATTTAAATAAAATGCGATGTTATCACATTTCACGTCAGGGTTAACGAATTATGTTGTATGAAAACAAAACAATGGTGATTGAAAAATAATTGTTTATACCAGCCCTCTAATTGCGTAACACACCATTTTGAAGCTTATTGCTATTCTATTGCTCCCAATGTTCGAAAATGTATCTTTTTAACAACGTAAATAACGCTATGAATGCTGTTGAACTGTCAAAATTAAACCCATTGCTACTGATAATGTGGTACGCAATTACCCTGCAGTTGTTTCCCTAATCCATGTCAAGTTGATACTCGCCTTCATATTCTAGAGTTGTTGTTGTAAAAAACACCTTGTATACATACATACATAATCAAAAAATGTATAGAGCGTAACACTTATTATTCGAATCTAGATTTTTTATAAATCTATGTTTTCTTTACAGGATACTGGTTGTTCCACTGTCATTTCATCTACCACATAGTAATAGGAATGAACTTGATTCTTCACATCGGCACGCAAGGGGACCTGCCCCCAGTGCCTCCGAACTTCCCTCGATGCGGCGACCACCTACCGACGATTACTCCACCATTCTTTCCGATACACTGAAATAATCGAGAATTCACTGTAATCGATATTCGTAATCGATTCGTGAAAACCAAACAGGAGTGAAAAGCATCGCGTACTGCCATATTTTGTTCAGTTGTTGAAATATGAACAACGTGCGAATGGGATAAAAAATATTTGTTATTGTTATCTTGTAAATAATGTTCTAAACTTAAGGTGTTGTTCTAAATAACTAACCTTCAAATATATCGCATTAGAGACCAAAGTATTTAATCAGATCACTTTAATAATTTATAGATTTAAGTATTCGACCAGCCTTGTGATCGAAATGGCGATTAGATTCCCCATTCAATTTAATTCCTTTGATATATTTAGTTAAATGTTATTGTTACTCGTTTTATAATTTTGTACATAAAGTTAGATTAGAATATGTTAAGCTTTACATAAGAAACGAGAGGAAGGTAATTGTAATGTTATTCCTAAATGAATGTATACGTTAAAGGGAAGGGGGGGGGGGTTAAGTGCAAATACTTACAATCAAGGGTCAAAAGTGCATTACTACTTTTGAACTGTATTACAATAACAATAAGGGTCAAAAGTGGTACTCAACTTTTGACCCTTACTGTACATAATTACCAACTCGCAATATGTAGATTGATAATAATAATTAGATCTCCATCCGACACAGCCACACAGTTTCTTTTGTCCGGATCTTGTTACTACAAACCACTTCGCTTTAAATTGATTATTTCCATCATGGTGTCGGTGGAGTTTGGTAGCTCTTTTAATTTTATAGAAGCATGTTAAAATCATTTTAACTCAAGTTAGTTAACAACTCGCTGACTTGAGACCGTAATTCGTGTTACGGTATTACATGTATCACTCTGTCACAATCGAAATGATATTGTAAGTTTGTATCGTCATTTATAGTGTTTTAGTTCTTAAACAATCCATGTTCACTCTTTGAGATGGATGCAATGTGCTCATGGGGTAGTCTTTCGTTTAAGATAAATCACGCGCTTGAAAAAATCGACATAACTAGGTACTTAATTTTCTACTTTCATAGCACATATCATCATTACAAACAATGAGTCATCTATGCTAATAGATAAAGCCACTGGTCTGATTTGATCACGCAAGGGACTAATAGGAGCGGAGCATATAAAAAAAACATCAAAACATACGCGGGTGAAACCGCGAGACGCAGCTAGTTACTAATAAATGATTAGTATTATGTTTATATGTGCTTAGTAAATTATGAAATTCCGTACTTTCTTTTTTGCATAACTACTATGTAGGTATTTCTGTACTCCTTTCAGTATACAGGGTGTATCTGACATCGTAACGCAAACTTCGCGAAAAGGCTAGACCGCATGCCACTAATAAAATTATGATAGTCATTTATGTCGTTAATGAACGGTTACAGAATTCACAGTATTTAAAAAAAAGTGTCGGCTCGGCATTTGAACGTTGCAAGCGTGCCGCCGTGTGGGTTTGTAGGTATGACGTTGATCCCTGATGTGAACTCTATTAAATCAGCTGATAAAATAGTTTTTCGAGTCTTATTTTCATTGCCCTTTTTTGTGTAATTAGCGAATTAATTGATTTTTACTTTAATATCTTATTGGGTTATAAAAGTATAGCAATTATGAACGGTTTAAAGTGAAAAAAAACTACATGTATATTTTTTAAATCATGAAAACGCCGACGAAAATTTCCACCACTGGGGGGTTCAGAATCATGTACTGGATCTATGGTACTCGTTTGTGCATCGATGTCACATACACCCTTTATTTTAATTCTTTTTCATTTGTTAATTTTACCTTGTTTATATCAATTACTAATTATTTACCTATACATCACTTCTATTCTATTTTCCGTATGGCTTATTATTTAATTATTATAAACTATTAAAAAAAATCCATATGAAAAATAGAAGGCTCTTTTTTGTACTTATTTATTGTATAGATATTGCTGAACTGTATTTAGTTATGTAAGATAAGTGGAAGGATATCAAACACTTATTAAATGTTTAAAAACTTTGAAAAAAATAGTTATCTTAAATGTTAATAAATTATTGTTTGGTACACAACGGCAGTAGGTTCACTCAATAGTATTTATCTTAAATGAAAGATTATCTCTAAGCTATTAACAATAAGACACAGGGTAATATTTTGTTTTAAAATATACACCTGTGTTAGGTCTGTAACATGGAAAGATTTCACTCTTTTCAATCTTAATTCTTAAATTATTATCATTAAACTCTTCGTACACAATGTCGTATATTTAGGAAACAGTCATTTTATATTGAAAATAAATGGTTAATGAAACCAATATTGTTCTTATTTGTTATCCCTTACCTATAGAAACATTCTGATACTTACAAAGTAAGGTGTAAAAAAATATTTTTTACCTATACTTTATTATGCAATATGTAAAGAAAACCCTGTCCGATCCGTGAAGGTATTGTTAGATATCGATAACTGATTCTACGTACTAATGCCCACAAAGCCGGGCTAAACTAAAAAAAAAAAACCCCATTAAAATAAATATTCTTTCAAAAAGAGGTAACATAATACATGTGCGGTAGGCAATCCATGCACGGGCGAAATGGTGTTGTCACTTTTTTTAAAATCACCAAATTTCGGGGAAGTTCGAATTAATTCCCAGGAAAAAACGATTATTTAAAAATTCATTAGTATTGTTGCTATGATGATTACGTAAAATTTTATATGTATTATATCTGGTGATGTGTTTACCTAACCTTTATTATCCTTATGGGTCGGACAGGAGGTTCTTTACATATTGTATATAAAAAAAAATATCGGCTGTCGGCAGCAGTTACCACCCACCAGACAAAGTCTTACCGCCAAGCGATTCGTCGTGTTCCGGCATGATGTCTGATGAAGCCGTACGGAGGACTGGTCTGAGCAGTTGTGTTGCGATATGTGCCTGGTACGATGCGCCAAATGTTATTGTGTCAGGAGTTGGTCGTAGAGGGTCTCCAGATCAATCTCCTTCTGGCGCAGCATCGTTGGTCGTGTTGTTGGGTTTAACATTGCATCACCTCGCTCAAGCGCCGCCTTCCTGGTTTATTAAGAACCTATTTACTCAGGAAAACTGAGTGAATAGGCTCTTAATAAACTAGCGCGCTTTACCATCAACGATTGCATCACTACCGTCAGAATCCTGACTGATGTTACGATGTTGATGAAAAATCGTAATGGGTAGCGAAAATAAAATGCCGATCCCATAATAACTACAAGAACGTAAAATTACACACGTTTTAGTTGTTTTTCGAAAATTTACGATTGAAAATCAAGGATTTTTAAATCGCGCCGTCGACCTATCGATCAGATAAATAGTGAACATCGAAATGGAAGTGCGAATAGTTCGCACAGGTCACCTAGTCCTAATAGATGTAAATATTGTTAGTTGGTAACATCATCATCATCTCAGCGTTTATCCCAGTCTCATCCGAAGCTATTTCAGTTTTGGAGTCTGGGGTCCGCTTTACCAGTCTAACTACTGATTTTGGCTAAACTTCGATATTTTCCGTCAAGCGACTGCCGTCTGACCTCCACAACCCGATGGCGATATCGGAGCATTGCAGTTAGACCAATTGTTGGACTTTTGAGGGCTCCAACAACCAGTAACGACTGCCATTAGATGTTCGTATGGCAACCGGAACCAACGGCTTAACGTGCTTTCCGAGGCACGACCAGACCAATGCAAATGTTCATATTCATGCATACAAATATTTGCACTGCGTGGGGATCAAATCTTTGCCTCCTTACGCAGCGGCCGCGTTCGCTACCGCTACGCCACGGAGGCTGTCACTCAAGGTGAGAAGGAGTGGCCCAAGCGGGCCCAGTGAGGGTCGGTAGATGTCACGTGTCTTCCAAGTTTTGTTCCTCTATAATCTAGAACATTGCTCACGATATTTTCCATTTACCGTTCTGAGAGGTGATGAACTAATTTTTACATAAAGTAAAGCGCCTGACGGGCACATCGAAGGATTGGAATATTTTGCCAGCGGCGGTGTTTCCATCGGACTACAATTTAAGTGTCTTCCAGGCTAGAGTGAATAAGATTTAATAAACTAACGGACTTTACTATCAAAGATTGCATCACTGCTTACCATCAGGCGGGATTGCAGTGAAGCACAAGTACCTATATAAAAAATATACTAGGAACTACAAATTAGTTACCTATAAAGATGATTCATCATCATCAAACTTTTTATCGTCCCACTGCTGGGCACAGGTCTCCTCTCATACAGAGAAGGATTGAACGTAACCACCACGCTTGCTGAATGCGGGTTGGCGATTTCAGACTTAGTCCAAGTTTCCTCAAGATGTTTTCCTTCACCTTCAGTCAGTGGTGTCCAAGATATACTTAGAAAGTACATATAACTTTAGAAAAGTTACATTGGTACTTGCCTGACCTGGAATCGAACCAGCGCACTCATACTTGAGAGGCTGGTGTTTTAACCACTAGGCCACCACAACTTATAGAGATGATTATCTGAACATAAATCTACAAATCAGTTCACATTGACAACTTACAGAAACACATTACCTGTGTTAGCGATAGTATGACCTATTCCAATATTGTAATAACCCGTATGTGTGATGAAATACATACTATTGTCAAGGTACATATAAGTTTTTCAGGAGCTCTAAACTAGACATTGTTTTGTTATAGAGACCATTTCAGAGACAAGTAAGAATCGAGAATTATGTCTGGATTACTTCTTCTGAGCCTATAGAGGTCCACTGCTGGACAAAGGCCTCCCCCAAGACTTTCCATGATGACCGGTCTTGTGCTGCCCGCATCCGCCGGCTTCCCACAACCTTCACCACTTCACCAGGTCTTCGGTCTACCTTATTGGGGGCCTCCCAACGCTGCTTCTTCCGGTAGATACGTGGCCGATACTCCAAAACCTTACTGCCCCATCGGCCGTCGGTTCTACGAGCAATGTCTGGACTTATAATAGAGAATATAGTAAAAATAATAAAAGAAAAGACTGCGGAGTTCCTGGCCGAGCTCTTCTCTCGACCAATGCGAACCGTGCGCCTAGCTTCTGTGGTATCATAAGAGCCCGTGTTGGTTTACTTAAAGCAATTAAAATATTTTGATTTTGATTGTGGCCTCTGTTTCGGCTCTGACTTAAATTATTTAGCCACTATCATTACCATCATTTATTATCCTGGAATTGTTGATATGACATAAGAGGTAAATTCGCGTTTTCTAAAGTTTTGGTTTCCCGAGAAACCGATGAAGGATGAACGATGACTGTAATATGACTATATGACTGCCGAAACGGAGAAAATGACAGGTTTTATGTGACGTAACTGCTTTTCTACAGAAACCGTTATGATAATGTAGCATAGTAATTGGCAAACTAATAGTTATGAAGCCAGAGAAATATCGTTATTTACCTAAACATATGGTTTGTGAATTGAAGAAGGTTAAATAGCAAACGTACTATAAGAAACACCATTTGTGTTTCTTCTTCAAAGAAAACACATTTGTTTCATATAGTCTCCAGAAGTGGCGATCCTTAAATTTCACACGCTTAATATACTAAACAAACAAAAGGTTGAGCTTCTGCAAATATGAGCGCCGATAAGGATTTAACTAAGCTCAATGTTATATAAGACGAAAAAAAACAATATGGCACAAGACAACTCATCCGCTAAATATATCACTAAGTATGAAGTTCACTGTGGAACTCCTCTTAATTTTTTTAACATGTGCTTTTCTGGCCACAGGTAGATCCGTTATTTGGTTTATACATTGTTTTCAGAGAAAACCTAGCATTAAGATGTAAATATTCATAGAATTCGAAAATTGTTTTGATTAATATGAATATGAACGAACAATAACTCACTGATATAGTATTTTAACTTGTTAATTACCGAGAGATCTCATTCCATTTAAATGAACCTCCTATTCACTCAGTTTTTTGAGTGAATGGGCTTAATAACTAGTGCGCTTTACCATCAACGATTGCATCACTGCTTGCCTTTGGGCAGGTTGCGGTCAAACACTAGTTTATAAGTAATAAAAAAAAAAAACATTTTCTATAGAAGATATATTAATTTGAATGTAAGACTTATTAACATTTATTCAGTATAAAGATCGTTTGTATTTTTAGTGAACTCAAGTATGAATCCTGAAGGTAAAATAGTGGGTGGTCATGAAGCAAGGCCGCACAGCCACCCTTATCTCGTGTCACCAAGACCAGATTCCTATGGATGCGAGCACACATTTGTGGTGGAGCGATCCTCAATGAGAGATGGGTAATTTTTTTTTTTTAATGCCGTGATGTCCTTCCTAAGGTGCTACTTACCTATACTAATATTAATATACCTACAACAATTTACATAAGTGCTAGAGTGAATAGGATAGTGCGCTTTACCATTAACGATTGTATCAGGCAGGATTGCGGTCAAGTACTAGTTTAAAATTATGCAAAATAAGTACCTACTAATTTTATAAAGCTGAAGAGTTTGTTTGTTTGAACGTGCTAATCTCAAGAACTACTAGGACGAAATATTTTTTATTTTTTTTAGTCCGTCCAAAATGTGGAAAAAATTAGAAAAAATATTTATCTTTGGGGGCTTCCGTTGTTTGCTTGATCGCTTTGATCTCAATAAATTTTAGATTTTATGGAATAAATATTGTTATGTACGATAGTCCATTTATCGAAGAAGGTTCTAATCTATTAACAATAAGCTGCGATCAATAGAAGTGAAGCATCAGTGAAAAATGTTGCAAAACCGGGGAAAATTATTCATATTTGAGCGTTGCGTGCGCTATGTAAACGATTCAAGTTACCCAAAAAATATGTATGAATGAATTATTTCCCTTTCAATGATCTAAAAAAAATGTCTGCGACAGTATATCTTTTAAAATTGACTCACTATAACCTTTTTTATGGAAATCAAATGTGGTTAAAGTTTGTTAGGTTTAATTCGTCTTTCACGCCAAAACTACTGCACTGTCATTGGGTCGTCTTAGGGCCGGTACACGGATTTTGATGAAATTTGGCCACAGATTAACACACAAGATTGAGATTAAGAAACAAGATTAACACAGGATTTTGATCCTGTTATGTTGCTTCGGGATCCAAACTTATGTGGGTAAAATCGCACTGCACTGTTTTAATATAAAGACAGGGATGCCCTATACACATAATCGCCCACCTATACCATCGCCAGGCTCCATTAAGAATAGAGGTAAACAAACCAATTTAGGGTTATCACAACTCACGTTTTACAAATCTTCCGTTATTTACATGATTATCGACTTTTACATGCTAGCTATTTATTAATAATTCCTATTGCAGCATATTTCAATAGAATTACTAAAATAACATGTATAATAACTTGGTATTTCGAAAAAACCATTAAAAAGTCGACATTAATTTTATGTGATAGCCCTACAAAAAAAGAAAGATGGACGAAATCCAGGTATTAAACACATTTTGTGGAATTCAACCAATGAATAAAGTTAAGGCATTTGTCAATACAATTTTGCATATTTTAATTACTTTCAAATCACATACCACATGCATTGTAATACTTTGAAGTATGGACTAATTATAATATATATGTATCAAAAAATTTAACCTATTAGGAAATTAGATTACATGTATGTCATATTTCATTCAAATCGGTTAAGCGTTCCATGCAAATCATAAATATCTAAACATAAATAAACTGTTTAGATTAGTAGGAAGTAGGATTATTACTTTTATGAAAATAATCGACGTAGAAAAGGTTGTTAACATCTGCCTTTTAGGCGTAACCTACTCGTTGCCTAGCAACGGTTTGTTTACCTCTTTTCTTTATCGAATTTGGCTCAACTATAGTAATATGTTGGCATATCTGCAAAAAATATGAAACTGAGTTTATTACATAGCCTTATATTTTTTAGCGTCTATACTAGTACCTCGAATCCGTTCAACGCGCTGCGTTTGGTTACTAGTATAGTCACGAATCTGTAAAAAAGAACGTAGAATTAACTAAAAACATTTTTAGATCTTTGATCCTCTCTATAAAATATGAAAAACGTAGATGTGTCATTATATTATTAGGTGAGTGATATTTTGGCCAACTTATAGAAGGCTCCTATACTCTTGCCTTAGCAAATATCAGAAAGGCGACTGTGTGCTCGGGACTTTTGAATGTTTAGAATTTATATATTTATGTTATAATCTACTAGCTTTCCGCCCGCGGCTTCGCTTGCGTGGAATTCGGTTATATCGCGCTTTTAGATTTCCCTCGGGAATATCAAAATAAAAGGTAGCCTATGTCCTTTCTCAGGGTCTAAAGATTGTCTGTGCCAAATTTCTTCAAAATCGGTTGAGAGGTTTAAGTGGGAAAGCTTAACAGACAGACAGACAGACAGACAGAGTTACTTTCGCATTTATAATATTAATATGGATGGATGTAAGTAGTACTCCGTAGACTACCTACACTATTTGTCTCTGCTTCTCCGTGGTATTCCATCCTAAGGTTGTCTGTAAACCCCTCTTTGAGGAGTGGCAAGAGACCTTTTTTCCAGATTTTATCAGCTGCCCATGTTCCAGATTTTATCAGCTGCCCATTGTGCGATTCAGTCTTGGCTGATAAGATGGCTGCCACTGGATGTAGTCGCTGGTATACATGATGTCAACATCTATGGAACTCAATCTCAAGTTATCAAGATCAGAGAACGAATACACCATCCTTTATATGAAGGGTACCTATTTCATATTTCACTTGAATCATCGTCTTTTATACCGCGTACTTCGAGGGACTGGAACAATTTGCCGGTGGTAGTATTTCCGTATGCCTACAATTAAGGTGTCTTCAAGGCTAGAGTGAAGTTTATTAAGAGCCTATTCACTCTACCCTTGAAAACACTTAAATTCTAGTCGAATGTCTGATAGGCAATAACTTCATGGAATAAGTATACAGATGTTCAGCTGCATCCGGTATACTGCAAACAGTAGGGTAATTACGTAACACATTATCAATTGCAATGGGTTTCATTAACCGACTTCAAAAAGGAGGAGGTTACTCAATTCGACCGTATATATATGCCTTTTTTTATGTTTGTTCGCGCATAACTTCGTCGTTTATGAACCGATTTTGATAATTCTTTTTCTGTTGGAAAGAAGACGTTCCCAAGGTGGTCCCATGTTAAGGATATCAGGGTTTGATGGTGGAAGACCAGAGAAAAAAAGAGAAACTTTCAAAAATTGCAGGGGCGACTTGTGCATTTCTTAGCATTTTCATTAAATATTTTAAAGCACTACAATTTAATAAAGGTCTGGAGTAGATCTGATGATGGAGCCAGGAGACAGTCGAAGGAACTCCTCAACAATTCACAGCAGCTACATTGTGTTTAGGCTCGATTAATTTGTATTGATAAGAACTTTACACCTAGATGGGTTGTGACTGTCATTAGAGCTCTGATGATGAAGACAAAGGCCAGTTCAGGGAACTCCTCAACGGTTTACAGTAGCTACTTTGTGGTTAGACTTCATTCATTTATATTGATGAGACCTTTGCACCCATTGGGTTAAAATAATGGTCTGCAGTAAATTTCATGATGAACACCATAGGCAGTTGAGGGAATACTTACGGGTAAAAATTAAAGTAAACAAAATTACGTCGTTTCCCAAATATATTTGCGTCAGCTTCCAGTCTAACCGGATGCAACTGAATACATAGTACTTTTAACAACTAAAAAGTGTAAAATAAAAACTTTTTTACAAAAAACAACCGACTTCCAAAAACCACTACAAAGTGAAAAATAACTAATTTCAGAAGTCGGTGTCAAAAAACGAATATACAAAACCAAAGACACCGACTTCCGAAATTAGTTATTTTTCACTTTGTAGTGGTTTTTGGAAGTCGGTTGTTTTTTTGTAAAAAAGTTTTTATTTTAACAATTCAACAACATTCATTGCGTTATTTACATTGTTGGGTAGACAGTGAGCAGAGAAATTTTTCGAACATATCAAGCAATGGACTAGCAATATGCTTCAAAATGATTCCAACTGGTAGTAATAGTGTGTTACGCAATTAGGGTGCAGACCCCAACATAGTTAGGAAAAACTGGGCATTTCATGACTCACAATTAAATATTTGGACATTTTCAGTGGTATTGGGCCGTACGATATAGCAGTTTTCAGCACAGAAAAACCTATTTTATTCACAAAATGGGTGCAGCCGGTAAAATTGCCTAGTAACTACAGATTTGGAGGAGATCAAATGAAATTGGCTGGTTGGGGTGCTTTGAAAACAACCGTATTTTTCCCTGATCTTCCGAGCAGACTGCAAGAAGTTAAAGTAACATACATACCGTACGATGGTAAGAGAACCATTTAGTTTAAAATATGTGACGTTATTTTTGTTTATACGCAACCCGAAACACTTGTATTAAATAAAGAATCTATGTGCAAAATTTCAAAAAGATATCATGAAAAACCACAAAGTTATGAGCCTCTTATCTTACTTAGTTCATCATCATCATCAACCTTTTTATCGTTCCACTGCTGGGCACAGGTCTCCTCTCATACAGAGAAAGATTGAGCGTAATCACCACGCTTGCTCAATGCGTGTTGGCGATTTCAGACTTAAAGTCCAGGTTTCCTCAAGATGTTTTCCTTCACCTTCAGTCATTGGTGTCCAAGATATACTTAGAAAGTACATATAACTTTAGAAAAGTTGCATTGGTACTTGCCTGACCTGGAATCGAACCCGCGCACTCATACTTGAGAGGCTGGTGTTTTAACCGCTAGGCCACCAAGACTAGTTACTTACTTGGTTGTATCAACAAAAATATGGTCACCGCTCGCCCGCCAGCGCCTGCAGCGGTGCGGCGCGGAGGAGCCTTTCTAACGCGCCTAGTACTATGATCTCGCGTCAACTGTGTTGCGAGCTCGATAACCACACTGCAACAATTTCCAAATGTATTTGGGAAAATATATAGCATGGTGTAATGTAATCGTCGGTCGTCCTCCGTGGCGCAGCGGTCAACACGCCTGCCTGCGACGTGGAGGCCCCGGGTTCGATCCCCGGTCATGATGGGAAACGATCTTTTCCTGATTGGCCTGAGTCTTGGATATTTATTTATATATGTATCTATTATAAATATAGTATCGTTGAGTTAGCATCCCATAACACCAGTCTCGAACTTACTTTGGGGCTAGCTCAATCTGTGTGAATTGTTCGTAGAAAAAAAAAACAATTCAGTTGCTTATTCAGGTTTCGTAAAATAAAATGTACCTATTATGTAATAATTTGCATATATCACATCATTATTCTACTCACCTTATATGTAGTTACCAAAATGAGATTCATCAAAATGAGACCTAATTAATTAATTTCTTTGTCTTTCGTAGAATGTTACGCAGCAATCGAAAACTTGAAGGAAGATCATGAAAGCAACCCATTGAACAAAGATGCCAATGTATGCACTGGGCCCACTACCGGAGGCGTCGCAGCCTGCAGTGGAGACTCAGGTGGTCCTCTCATACAATACGTTCCTAATGGCCTCTTGGACCCTAACGACCCAGTGGAAGACAATACAGAGAAATACAATGAAGCTAACTATGTTTGTTGTAATGAACAAACAACAGAAACAATTGAAGATACAACTCCTCAAGACAGACAGTATGTGGAAGAGTTCATTCCTATTGTAATAGGTGTAGTGTCATGGGGCGTGTCTCCTTGTGGAGAGGTTGGAGCACCCACAGTTTATACCAATGTGACCACCTACCTTGATTTCATCAATTACTATATCAGGGATGTTTAATTAAAGTACTTTTGTTTTTATTATCCTTTAATTCATTTCAATAAATAATTTACATTTTTATACATAACCTCGTTCTGATATCTTCTGGTCCCTAACATAATACTATTATAATGTATTTTTAAATTCTCACTCCGATGACCTTGCAGTATCATCTGTAATTGTCTGTGTCCATTTAACATTATTTAATCTTTGAGTATATTTAATATTCTTACGATCACTCATTATTTCTATCTCATTACATTGTATTGAGTATTTGTTTACATGTAGGTCGGAGTATATATTTAGGCCATGGCAGCCAACATCTATGAAGCCTTCGATATGAGAGATGTATATTGTATAGTGCACAAGTGCGTACACTAACACAGGTCTGCGTTTGCACAATAGGGTAAAAAAAAATTGATTCTATTTAGTCCATCATTCAGATTATAGAAAAATATCGGATACGTATATTATGTTTTATCAAATCAATAAAAATACACAAATATAAAAGGCATCAAAGATCAGGAGTGGTGGCTGGTGGCGTCACTGCTCTCCAAAAACTGTAGCGTGCAGACTGCAGTGACGTCACACGGGTTTTCAACGCACTGTGTCGTCTTCATTTTTTGTTTATATGAAAAAAGAAAAATTACGTGTCTAGTCTGTTTGTAAATCTGACTGACGGACTAATCAGTTTTTTTAGTCAACTACCCTATTGCGTAACAGAACTTTCTTGAAACATTTGGAATTACTTGTAGATATTGACTAATAAAAGTATTATATGATCTTATGTGGATACTCAATTCGTATATGATAAATCTTGATAAAACAAGACTTTTGAGAGTATCCGAATCTTTATTCGGATACTCTCAAAAGTCGGATACTCTCGAATCTTTATTCGGATACTCTCAAAAGTCTTATTTTATCAAGATTTATCATATACGAATTGAGTATCCACACAATATCACTATACTAAACTTAAGTATAACAATTCTGAACTCATAAATCACGAGACCAATTGTTCACTGTATCAGTCTATTCGAAAATTTAGTTGAGCAGGACATCTGGTGGCCTGTAGCTCCCGCACTTGGGTAACGAGTCGATCACAGCCTTCGGTATCGCTTCAGGTACCCGAATCATGATGGCGGCAGGTATAGAGGAGAGTGCACAGGATCTACACTCTAGCAGCCAGGTTCCCCCGCGGTCTATCTTTATCCTGACGATAGTGTAGCCTTTGTTTGGTACAGTGATTGTGTCTTTTACTGGCGGATTTTGCAGATTTCTGAAATAATATTAAGGATAAATTTAGTACTAAAATTGACGATGATTATTATATTCCAAAGTCAAGATGGCTGCATTGTATGCCTTCGAATGAAGGTGATTGAGAGTGTCAGATGTGTTTTCATATGACAAGCATGTCCTTAATTTCGGATTATATATAAAAGGACCGAGACATAACTCAGCGCATCCAGATCTATATGATTATCTATAGTGGTGAGGGTTTTGAGCAACTTCGGGCACATACATACAGACAGACATACAAACGTACGCACTTTTTTTTTGAACTCAGCGCATCCAGATCTATATGATTATCTACAGTGGTGAGGGTTTGAGCAACTTCGGGCACATACATACAGACATACAAACATACGCACTTTATAGGGATGGATAAGTCGTGGTGGCCTAGTGGTTAAAACACCAGCCTCTCAAGTATGGGTGCATGGGTTCGATTCCAGGTCAGGCAAGTACCAATGTAAGTTTTCTAAAGTTATATGTACTTTCTAAGTATATCTTGGACACCAATGACTGAAAGTGAAGGAAAACATCTTGAGGAAACCTGAACTATAAGTCTGAAATCGCCAACCCGCATTGAGCAAGCTACGAATGATGAACAAACAACCGAAACAATTGAAGATACAACTCCTCAAGACAGACAGTATGTGGAAGAGTTCATTCCTATTGTAATAGGTGTAGTGTCATGATGTATGTGCATGTAGACGTGGTGATTACGCTCAATCCTTCTCTGTATGAGAGGAAACCTATGTCCAGCAGTGAGACGATAAAATGGTTGATGATGATGATATATTAAATAATTTATTGGCATTCATGTACAGATAACAACACCTCAAGTTACTACAAATCTGTCAGATTTCTTTATCCCATTTACAATTTAGCATTAAAGCATTAAGGCTCAAGGTTGATTGGAAATATCTGACAGTTTCGGGTAGTTTGACCTGCTGTCGTCCGTACAAACAGAGTGACGTACTAATTTCTACGCTGGGAAACAGTATTTGTGTTAAAGGAGCCATTTTAATTGTTAGCTACTTTTAATTGTTTGTTTCATCGGGTGACGTCTTTACGTCGACACCGGCTGTTGCTGAAAACCAGCGCTGGGCTCTGTTTCTGCATAGAGTCGCAGCATAATGCTGAGCGACAGCCGTTTTGCGTGGATATGACGCATGTTTCCCTCAACTATTTCTTATTTTTTATATTTTTGTAAACTCTTGCGTCATGTTTACTACAAATAAACGTTTTTTCTTTCTTTCTTTCTGTCAAAGGTTTCGTTGCACAGATAATTTCGAATCAATTACTTAGAGAATTAATTTAAATTAATTAATTGTTAATTACTTAGAGTCCATTAATTTTTTTAATAAATTATACACCGCTACATGACAAAGACTGATATAGAGTTGAAACGAATATTTATAGTTGTCGACAATGCTTTTTCTCAAACTACTTTTTAGAGCAGGGATTTTTTTTTTCGGGGTGGAAATCCTCATAGGATGTCCGCCGCCCTGGGATGGGCGACGGGGTCTGTCAGACTTTTACTGACTAAAACCACCCCGGTGCTTCTTCTATCACGAGCGCGCGTGGGACCGTGGGAGTCTAAATTCTTCCACGGCCCCACACTCTCGTGTTGGCCCAGTCTGTCCGGGCCTCGTCTCCTGCACGGGGTAGTGGGGTGTTAAACTACCCCGTGCATCGCCTCAGAGGCGCGCGCCGAAACTAGCGCGCACCACCGCCTCGGGGTCCAACAAATAGGGGACGGGGACTTCCCCATGTCTCTCGCCCCTGGACCCATTCATAGGGGGCGGAAGAGGGCGTTATCCGCCCTTCCTCGATGCCCGGTGCGTCTTCTGCGGCCCGGGAAGGGAGTTGAGATCTCCCTCTCCCGTTCCGCAGCTTCCTTCTGCGACATCACGTCCTCGCAGAAGGACACCACCGCGTCCCACGACACTGCGCTACCGACCATCCTCCGCACTACTGCCGGCAGCGACACGTCGCCTCCTACTTCATTTGTGAGGACACGGCGCTGCTCCTCCCAAGCTACACACTCGGAGAGCGTGTACTGCGCCGTATCCTCCCCGCATTGGACGCAGTGGTGGCACCGAGCGTCCGGCTCCTTGCCTAAGCGACGCAGGTACTTGCCGAAGCAGCCGTGCCCCGACAGTACCTGCGTCACCCTGAACGACAGGGAGCCGTGCCTTCTCCCGAGCCAGTCGTCGAGTACTGGACGGATCGCCTCGACGGTAGCGAGGCCGGCGGTAGGGCTCATAAGCCTCTGCCGCCAGTCCGCCACCAGGACCTGACGGAGCTCCTCTCGGCGCAGCTCGATCTGCCGCTGCGCCGGACTGAAGCCCCGTGTCCGCTCTTCCTCGCGCCATCGGTACAATGACGCGAGACCAGGGACCCTAGCCAATGTAACATCGCTTCACAACGAAACCAAATCGAATACCAAACCAACCAATAACGAAAACGATTGACCGCACGACGCGATAAATCACGTGGTCAATCGTTCCCGCCATTGGTTGGTTTGGTATTCGATTTCGCTTCGCTACAAGGCGAAGTTACATTGGCTACAGGCCCAGTTATGCCTAATGGCTATATTATGACGTCGTAAAGTTTAATGAAACTACAGCTTTATATGTATATTTTCTTTACAATCTTTAATACTAATGTTTGTCGCTTTAACAAACCACATAATAACTCTCCTCAATGGACTAGAAATTCTGGTATACACGATACGTGACTTTAGAAACTTTTGAGATATAATGACTAGTCCAGATCACCACATCACTGCTTCACCATAAAAGTGAAAGTGTTAAAAATCAGCTGCAAGCGAAAGAAAGGTTTTATAACTACATTCATTATTATTTTTGAAGTTTTAATATCTTTTCATTGTTTTTGACGGCACTGTTGACACAGTAACTAAGCGATTGAGAACTGCGCTGCGTATCGCGGGTTCGATTCCCGAACGAACCAAATATTAATATGACCTAGAAGTAGTTATTCCGGGTCTAACTGTTTATGTATGTGAGTTTATATGTTTGTAAACTCACAGACGATATAGTAGAAATTGAAAGGGTGGGGCACAGTTTTCTAAAAAAAACCCGCGGTATTTTTTTACCTTATCTAGGTTACCTCTATGTATAACTAGCGTCGTAGAATATACCACCAAGTGAAGGAGCACGGGTGAACCCACCCGTGCTCCTTCACTTTATTCAGTAAAAGTCTGACACTCCCTTCCCCTCTGCCCAGAGCGGGAGTGGACATTTGATGATTTTCCATCCGCATAGGAATAATGAAGTTAATTTCCGTAAGTTAGTTATTAGTTAGTTAATACAATAGTCAATAGTCATTACTAGTAGCTGTAGCAGTACCTACAAACGCCACATGGAACAACGCGTCATACTGACGTCACACGAATTCTACATCTCGCAATCAGAGTTTACCGTGCAACTAGCATACATACAACTTCCCAATTTCAAGCATTGGGCAAGTGCCCGCCAGACATAACACCCATCTGATCGGAGGATCCTCCCTTTTCTATGAAGGATGAGTGAACGTTACTCCCTGTTCCTCACGCCTCCACAGTAGTAGTTACCTTAAAATTTTTCCGTCTTTGTTTAGTTTCTGGAAGTCTGCCTTCGAGATCGGCTTATCTTTGGGATTCTGCCAAGTGGCGATAACTTGCATGTTGTAGCCGTGCATGTGGAATGTGTACGAATCATTACTGCCGAAACCTGCCAAAATTAATTACAAATTAAGAACACAAATATAGTTTTATACAATCGTACGGACGAAACTGACAAATATTCCCAATCAACCTTGAGCCATAATGCTTTAACAATAAGGTGGAAAATTTAATGAAGAAATTTGGCAGTTTTTAGTATCTTGATGTGTTGTTGTCTGTTCATATCATTACTAAAAAAACTGAATTATTTAAATATTGTGTAAATTTATCTAAGAAAATAAATTGATATGATATGACTATTCTGTAGAAGCAAATATGAATTAGCTATGTCTGAAAAACTTTGAGTCATTTTTAGATATCAGTACCTACAAATCTTTCTGCGTATTGAATTGATTTTTACAATGGACGCAAAGTACGCTATCACAGGCTGCTTACTTTGCAAAACAGTTACATAAACTTTTTGAATCAATCAAAAATCTAATCAAAAATCAAAAGTTATTCATTCAAATCAGGCCTAGAAACAGCACTTTTCGTCGCGTCACGTCAATGTTACATAAGATAGTCCCCCAAAACGCCCGCCCATAGCCGCTTCCTAGTGCTTTCGCTGGGAAGAAGAACTCCCCAGCAGCACAGTTGTCTGTTCAGTTAAAAAAAACACATGAGCCTATGCAATATTATGCATGTAAAATAAATAACTAACATAAAAAAAATATAGAAGCAGTTACCTCTCAGAAAAAAGGAGTATATCCTTGAGTAACATAAAAGATCCTTCTATAGATTACGCAAGGAACCTCTTATGAGCGAGGCACGTGTGTGAAAATGGAGAGGTATTAAAAATGCACTCACCTTCATTCACCAGGGCGATTTCTAGCACTTCTCCCTCAACAGCATCTAAGACTTGCATACACTGTGTCTCCACCTGCTTGTCTTCTTCGCCTACTTTGCAGTACATGTCCTGTTTGACGTCACGTGGTCGTAATAACATTGGGACATTTGGGTACAGGAAGCTCTTGCCGTTTATTTGAACTACCCCGTTTTCTTGTAGAGCTAGAATTTATATGAAAAATGTATATACGTTAAAATATGTATGGATTCACTTAATGAATAGAAGAAAAAAACAAATATCGCTCTTATAATGGATACATATATTTGCAAAGAACATTGAGATATTATTAATCCATACTAATATTATAAATGCTAAAGTATCTCTGTCTGTCTGGCCGGCTTTCACGTCAAAACTACTGCACCGATTGTAATGAAATTTGGTACACAGATAGTCTAGAGCCTGATAAAGGACATAGGCTATATAACATCCCGCTATGATCGATAGGAGCAGAGCACTAACAAAAAATGTTGCGAAAACGGGATTGCTCGCATTATTTTACTAGGCGCTTATTTTATATCAACTGAGCTCCTGTGAACTGAAGTCCATTCGGACGAAGTCGCAGGCAACAGCTAGTATGCAATATTTGCAAATATCTAATAACCCTCACAACATATCTTTGGACTTACATAGATTGTGTATCAAGATCCTTCACGAAACCATCATGTACGCATTCTGTATATCAAACTAACTAATTTTGTACAAAAATAAAATACTAAGAAACGACTATTATATTATTTTTGTATGAAAATTCGTTTACCTATTGGTCGTGCAGAAAAAATGTCTGCTAATCCTTACTAATATTATAAATGGAAAAGTGAATTTGTTTGTACCGCTTTCACGCCGTAACTACTGAACCGATTGCTTTGAAATTTTGCAGACATAAAGTCAGATGACCGGTTTAAATAATAGGTTACTTTTATCCCGGAAACATTTGATATTCCCGAGGGAAATCTAAAAAGCGAGATTTAACCGAACTTCACGCGGGTCAAGCCGCGGGCGAAAAGCTAGTATTATATATGCGAAAGTTGAGTATACATACATATATGGCTCTTTGTTACTCGTTCATGCAAAAACTACTGCAAGGATTTCAATGAGATTTCTCACACACATAGTTAATAACCAGGAATAACACATAGGATATTTTTTATCTCAATATTCCTACGGGATCGAAACTTATGCGGGTAAAACCGCGAGGTACAGCTAGTATCATCAACAAGTCTCGGCTTCGTTAAGAATGTTTTTACACCCGTTATTTGCAAATAATGCAACTTTCCTTTAGTGGTCATACTCACGAGCGATATGAGTCACGACCATGGTCACGACAGACCCCATGCCAATTACCCACCGTCGAAAACGTGTTTCTCGCGTCTCATGCATACAGCCGTCATCAACAGTGGAAAACTACAGTTATCTGAGTCGATGACTCGTGCCTCTCATGTATGAGCACAACATTCTTCTTTTTCTTCAGCCTATAGAAGTCCACTGCTGGACGAAGGCCTCCTCCAAGGTTTTTCATTACATTGGGGGAGTTTGCTATAATCCCCACGCTTGGCAGACGGGTTGGGGATCCCAGTAATTTCATATTCGAGCGAAGCGCTGCTGCCCGCTTCCCTGCTGAGAGTTCCCTTAGTCGCCTCTTACGACACCTATGGGAGGATATGGGTTGGCACTATTCTAAGCCCAGTACCACACGGCGGTACTACACGGAGCATAGGTGAACGAAAACTAAGAATACAATTTAAAAACATGCTTACTGAAGGCAGCAGGGAAAAAGGGCTTCTTAGGAATAGCATCACTAATGTATCTGAAATCGACGTCGCCTTCCTTGACCTTGACCACATTCTTGTCGATACCCAAATATACCGACTTCACCTCTGTCGCATGACTCTGATCTTGAAGCGACTCCAGCATTTGACCTCCTACTACTAATTCCGATTCCCAACTCTTTTTAATATACTCGTTCTGAAAAAAATAAATCGTGTTAAGCGTAATAATTGAAAAGGCTTTCTAGGTACCCAAAAAGCTTGTAAGTAAAAAAAGCCATCATCATCATCTCAGCGTTAATCCCATTCGCATCCGAAGCTTATTCAGCTTTGGAGTCTGGGGTCCGCTTTACCAGTCTAACTGCTGATTTTGGCTAAACTTCGATATTTTCCGTGAAGCGACTGCCCTCTGACCTCCACAACCCGAAGGCGACATCGAAGCATTGCAGTTAGCCCAATTGTTGGACTTTTGAGGGGCTCCAACAACCTGTAACGACTGCTACTAGATGTTCGTATGGCAACCGGGACCAGCGGCTTAACGTGCTTTCTGAGGCACGTCCAGACCAGTGCAAATATTTATGTACATGCATACAAATATTAGCACTGCGCGGGGATCGAACCCGCGTCTCCTTGCGCAACGGCCGCCTTCGCTACCGCTACGCCATGGAGGCTGTCGTAAGTAAAAAAGTGATATCAGTAAAAGCAAAGTAGTTTTATTAGTAATTGGTACCCCAAATGAGAGCAAGTTTTGGACAATATGAAGTATTAGGTTCTTATATATTTTATTTAATATTAAGCGTGTGTTGACGCCATCTATTGGCGTTTATAAATGGAACTGTTGCGCTGTAAATCTCGAGCTTAATCCTTGTCCCCGTAACCCTCTATCACGTCATGCACCCGCTGCCCGTGAGATGGCGCTGATCGAAAACAGCGCCTTGATCATACGAGAGAAGAGAGATTTTAGTGTGTCCCATGGAACCTCCGCGCGTGCGCATCCCGTACCGCGCGCTAACCGCTGTTTAAAACCCGCATTCGCATATTTCTGCTGTGTGAATTTATCGCTGAACGATATAATCATTCGATTATAAGTTGTAACCATCCGCTCAAATTGGAGAAGTGTCTTTGTGGCTTCAAGAAAAGAAACCGAAGCTGTTAGCGGGGAACTTGATAACCACGTGTGTTGTTTTGTTGAACTTGTGCCGAACCGCGAGGGTGAAGAAAGTCGAAGACGGAGTGGACTGATCGAACTCCTACGAGACGACGAACAGCCCGGCGTAAAGCGAGGTAAGGTGCATGATATTTCCATAACCCGTTCCTAGGTTAAGAGTATACAGCGCGACAGTGACGCCATTTTTTTCTTTTCCATAAAAATAACAGTCCAGATCGAAGGAAGGTATATTAAACCCCGCGAAGCCACTTTGGCCCCTCCAGCGTGAGTTATCAACTTTTGAGTTATCATCATCCTTGTACTGTTACTTCTTCTTCTTCTTCAGCCTATAGAGATCCATTGTTGGATAAAGGCCTAAAACCTCCCCCAAAGCTTTCATTTCATGGGGGCCATAATCCCAACGCTTGGCAGGCGGGTTGGGGATCGCAGTAGTTTGATATTTCACAGGAGCGCTGCTGATCGCTTCTCTGGTGAGAGTTCCCTTAGTCGCTTCCCACCCACCCACAGACCCACGTGAGGATATGGATTGGTCTTATTCTAAGCCTGGTACCACACAGGGCACGTACTGTGTTACAGTCGGCGCAAAAGGTTTCTTACAAAAAACTAAAAACCGTTAATTCGGTTATTAAGTATAATTATAACAATTGTGCAAAGAGTGATTAAAATCTAACACCTTTTCATTGGGATTGGGCTTATCAATGATAATTTTATTAGTTATAATTGCTGTTCTTGCAACAGTTTTAAACAATAAAACATCTTATTTTCCGTCGTCCTCCGTGGCGTAGCGGTCAACACGCCTGCCTACGACGTGGAGGCCCCGGGTTCGATCCTCGGCCAGATCATAATGGAAAATGGTCTTTTCCTGATTGGCCTGGGTCATGGATGTTCATCTATATATGTATCTATTATAAATTTAGTATCGTTGAGTTAGTGGGTATCCCACAAGTCTCGAACTTACTTTGGGGATAGCTCAATCTGTGTGATATTTTGTCCGTATATATTTTTTTATTTATTACCTGGTTTTCTTGTAACATGGCGGTGTAGTTGAAACCAGAATAGATGAGCATCGCGTTGGCAACGAGGCCTGCGCAGGCGCCAGTACCATGCGTCCTTAACCAGTAACCACCACCCTCTTCTGTTGCTCGTACTATCACATCCATACGCTCTCCTGAAATCAAAAAGAATAGCCATGACAAAAACAAAAACAGATAATCCTTACTAATACCTATTATAAATGGGAAAGTGTGTCTGTTTGTTTGTTTGTTCCGCTTTCACGCCGTAACTACTGAACCGATTGCTTTGAAATTTTGCAGACGTAAAGTTAGAAGTCCAGATTAAATAATAGGGTATTTTTATCCCGGAAAAATTTGATATTCCCGAGGGAAATCTAAAAAACGCGATATAACCGAACTCCACGCGGGCGAACCCGCGGGTGGTTCAGCAGCTACATAGTTTCAAAATAAATCATCAAAATAAAGTACATTTATTATAAACAAAAGGCAACGGTTACTTTATAGTAAAAATACCTAAAGTAGACACAATAAATACATTATACATTAATTTATACATTTTGTGAACTTGAATTTACTCTACCGACGACCTCGTTTCCATTATTTTGCAAACATCTACATATTTTAAACATAAAACTATACATAAATAAGTACGGAGGACAGCCGGTCAAGCTACCCGAAACTCAAATATTCGCAATCAACCTTGATCCTTAATGCTTTAGAGATAAACTTGAAAATGTAATAAAGAAATTTGTTAGATGTACCGTCGTCTGTACATTGACATTAAAGTAACTCATTCATATTTATGGTTAATAATATTAACATTATATTATCAATCAAATAGCTAATACAAAGAACTCGTACAGAGACCACTAAATGTTTCAGACATTATTTTTTTTTTTTACAAGAACCTTATGTTCGATTAAATTTTAGGAGAAGTAATAGAAAGTGAAATCATAACTAACGAAACCGGTTAGTAGCAATGACCTTAAACTAAGCGAAAAGTAACGCGACCAAGGCACACCTTTCTCCTCAAGTGAAAACAAATTAAAAACTATGTCGGCCATTGTCCAACCACATAACTTCATACGCAATAAGCCAAAGTGACAAAGAATGATGGATTTATGGAAAATACATTTGGCCAAATAAGCAATAAAAGGTAGTTTTCGTTTATCATACTCGGAAAGTAGTTTTGTTTACTTCCCTCCCTAGAGAGGTAAAACTTCATACAAATTACTTCCCACCTAAGGGCCGGAATGAACTTTAAAAATAGAACTGCTGTCAGTTGTGAAGAGTTCTTATTTAAAAAAAGTAAATTAAAAATGATTCGTCCATGTGACTTTCTAAACAGCCAGTGTGAATTTAGCGCAAACTTCTTTTGAGCGGAATTATCTGCAACAAATACGCCGTGAGTTCCATATTTAAAATTAAAACACTGGATATAAATTGCCGGGATACTAATCTGTTATGTATCTGTGACAAAAATTAAAAAAAATATTTGAGTAAACACTAAACAGTTTTAATTTTCTTTACTACGCATTACTTGTTTATCTTAAGCAATAATTTACAAAATACTAATAAAAAAGTGTAGAAGAAAATTACAAAAATTACAAAAGTTATGATCGGTGATGGTGATTTCAACGACTGTCTATAGGTACATAAATTTATTTGGTCAAAGACTACAAGAACCTATCACAAGTATATCTGAGCATTGCCGCGAAAAAAATTTAAAAAAATGGCTCCGAAAGCTATATTTATAAAACCAGTTTCGTATGTTATCGAATCACACAGTAACTTACAGTGTTTATGAGTTTTGTTTAAAGCAAGGCATTTATACTCAATAATATTATAAAGAGATACAATTTGGATATGTATGTCGAGGAAAAGTTTTGGAACTGCTCATCTGATTTCAAAAATTCTTTCACTGATAGAAAGCTACTAGCCTTAGGACATGTTAAATGACGTCGATTCGACGACTGTCGATGACGTAGTCGCAGGCACAAGCTGCTGTGATGAGATTAATAAATCAATAAATACCATTTAATTTGGCGACTCGTCAAGGGGGTATACTCACAGATAGGTATATCCTCTAAATACATATTGAAAATAAGAAATTCATTCTCACACAGCCACTTGATAATTAATCTATACTCTATACTAATATATAAAGCTGAAGAGTTTGTTTGTTTGAACGCGCTAATCTCAGGAACTACGAGTCCGATTTGAAAAATTATATGCTTTGGATAGCCCATTAATTCAGGAACGTTTTAAGCTATATAGCATCACGCTGCGACCAATAGGAGCGGAACATAACTGAACCACGCGAACGAAGTCGTTGGCGGCCGCTAGTAAATCAGTAAATTTACTATTTGATTTGGCAACTCAGCAAGTAGGTACACTCACAGACGTATCCTCTAAATACATATTAAAAACTAAAAATTAACTCTCACACAGCCACTTAATAATCACACATAAATCAAATGTAGTATTTTGGATTATTCCAAATAAAAAAGTAAAGATTCTAGTTATTGCATGTCATCCATCTATCACTTTCTCCGAAGTAAAAATTTTTATGGTGTAACTAGATAGCTGATTCCATTCACTCTCTCGCTATTAAAGGTTTAAATCGCAAAGGCAATGGTATCTGTAATAAATTGCATAGGCCGTAAAACAAGCAATAAAAGGCATCTTCCTATGTTATGTAAACTTGAGTAGGTACATATCCGACAACTTTGCAATCCCGCCTGGTGGTAAGCAGTGATACAATTGTTGATGGTAAAGCGAGCTAGTTTATTAAGAGCCTTTTCACCGAGAAAACTCAGTGAATAGGAAAGAACACGGTAATAGAGTGAGGTGATGCAATGTTAAATCCAACAACACGACCAACAATGCTGCGCCAGAGGGAGTTTGATGTGGAGGTGTCGACCAAACTCCCGACACAATAACATTTGTCGCATCGTACCCGGCACACATCGCAACACTACTCCTGAGACCCGTCCTTCATTTATACTCTATACTAATATATAAAGCTGAAGAGTTTGTTTGTTTGGTTGAAAGCGCTAATCTCAGGAACTGCTAGCCCGATTTGAAAAATTATTTTTGCGTTAGATAGCCCATTAACCCAGGAAGGCTTAGGCAATATAACATTACGCTGCGACCAATACAAGCGGAGCATATAAAAAAAACATATAGAGCCCTACGCGGGTGAAACCCCGCGACGCAGCTAGTCGTTTATAATCTTATGAAAAACCTTTAGACTATATAGTATATAGCTATGCAAGTGAATATATAATATTAGAAGTGTGTTCATGTTCTTGTCTTTCCAGAACTAATTTATATTTAACCGCTGCTCAGAGTGGATAAAAGAGAATTGAATATGTAATTTGTGAAGCAAATAAAAATGAATAATTCGTCTAGTCAATTACAAACGGAGGCCAACTTGCAACACACATTCAGATTCATTTTGTTGCAATTGCATTTGTAAAATTAGAGTAGCATTATGTTCACAGATTATGAAAATCAAATTTTTTTAATGTAATTATAGGTAAAATATGACATTGTGTGAGATATTGGTACATATACACGAAAAGATTCTCTATATTTTGCAATTAGAAGCAACATAAATATGTAACAAAGAAATTTAACCCATATTTCATGATTTTAAAAGAGTGTCCATGGAGTTTCTTGCACGTTCTTCTCCATAGAGATCTACGCTTTGGAACGTGCAATTTAGCATCACTTTTCTTGGACTGACCGACATTGACTATTCAAAAGTACCAAGTGATGGTTAATTTGAAATAAACAATTTTGATTTGAATTGATTTGTTTTGATTAGGCATACAAATATAATTATGACTTAAATAACATCACAATTAATGGATATAATTAACTAGTATCTCAATAATTTCTCTAGTAAATGTCCGCAATACGATGTTAAGAAAATACATAGATCCGATATTATACATATATC
>JADWQK010000777.1:0-40184 GCA_017933935.1 Sesamia nonagrioides
CAAGTCTTTCCAAAGTAGATAACTTCTCTTTTAAAATGCATTGAGCATAATTTCGACGAATGAGACGGAAGCCACTTTTCTTCTCTACGGTCTATTTGGACAAATCGTATCCACTTTTTCCCTACAACATTATTTTTATTCGGAAACCAAAAATAACAAAAACCTAGATAAATGAATAGTAATTGTTCATTCAATTTTGTTTATTAATATGATGATTATGTTTAAATAGAGTTAATAATAAATAAACTTGAAATATAGTAATATTTTAAGTTTATTTAGCTATATTTTAAATGTCAACAAAATACAACAAAATGTATTCATAACTAAATCGAGTAGTATTATCTTACTCGATAAGTATTATCGATAACTAAATCGATAAACAACATTACTACATCTCTACAAGAAAATAGTAAAACTGCTCAACAATAGAGGGCGCTTATTACAATAATGGAAAATTTTCTAGAACTATTTAAGATTTTTTTTTTTTAATTTGAATTGCAGACGAATTATAAATAATTCATAGAAAAACATTCCGAAGTTAGGTCCAGTCGTTTTACTATAACGAGATGTACAGTAACACAAAGCGCAACATGGCATATTTCCATAGAAAATGTTTATTCTTGGTGGACACAAATTACGTCCTGACGCGCAGACTAGACTGAGCGCCTTTTAACCAAGTCGATAAAAGTATTGGCTTACGATTTTGTTCGTGATGTCCTATCTATTGTAAATATAATTTTAATGTCTTTGCTTGTAGGTTTTGATTCCCTAGCGTGTGACGGAAATTCGTCTAAGGTGTCGGTAAAAACTGCTGTATCTTTTGATCGCTTTAACTTAGAAATTTGATTTTTTCACTGCTTAAAAGGACAATAGACCTAGGTATTTGGTATAAATTTCAATTTGATACCTTTATTAGTTCGTGAGAAATAAGGTAGTAAGTTTCGTTTTATTAAAATATGTTTATTATATTATATAACTAAAAAAATGTGATGTTCGCAATTTTTCCTATATTTGCATTATATGACAATCCTTCATGCCAAATTTCAAGATTCTGAGTTTACGGGAAGTATCCTGTAGGTTTTGATTCCTTTGCGAGTGTCGAAAATTTGTTGAAAATATCGACCTATCGGCTGTATCTTTTGATTGGCTTGACTTAGAAGTTTGATATTTTCACAGCTTAAAGGGACAATAGACCTAGGTATTTGGTATAAATTTCAATTTGATAACTTTATTCGTTCGTGAGAAATAAGGTAGTAAGTTCCATTTTATTAAAATATGTTTATTATATTATATAACTAAAAAAATTAGATTTTCGCAATTTTTCCTATATTTGCATTATATGGCAATGCTTCATGCCAATTTTCAAGATTCTGAGTTTATGGGAAGTATCCTGTAGGTTTTGATTCCTTTGCGAGTGTCGAAAATTTGTTGAAAATATCGACATATCGGCTGTATCTTTTGATTGGCTTGGCTTAGAAGTCTGATATTTTCACAGCTTAAAGGGACAATAGACCTAGGTATTTGGTATAAATTTCAATTTGATAACTTTATTCGTTCGTGAGAAATAAGGTAGTAAGTTCCATTTTATTAAAATATATTTATTATATTATATAACCAAAAAAATGTGATTTTCGCAATTTTTCCTATATTTGCATTATATGACAATCCTTCATGCCAAATTTCAAGATTCTGAGTTTACGGGAAGTATCCTGTAGGTTTTGATTCCTTTGCGAGTGTCGAAAATTTGTTGAAAATATCGACCTATCGGCTGTATCTTTTGATTGGCTTGACTTAGAAGTTTGATATTTTCACAGCTTAAAGGGACAATAGACCTAGGTATATGGTATAAATTTCAATTTGATAACTTTATTCGTTCGTTAGAAATAAGGTAGTAAGTTCCAGTTTATTAAAATATGTTTATAATATTATATAACTAAAAAAATGAGATTTTCGCAATTTTTCCTATATTTGCATTATATGACAATCCTTCATGCCAAATTTCAAGATTCTGAGTTTACGGTAAGTATCCTGTAGGTTTTGATTCCTTTGCGAGTGTCGAAAATTTGTTGAAAATATCGACATATCGGCTGTATCTTTTGATTGGCTTGGCTTAGAAGTCTGATATTTTTACAGCTTAAAGGGACAATAGACCTAGGTATTTGGTATAAATTTTAATTTGATAACTTTATTTGTTCGTGAGAAATAAGGTAGTAAGTTCCATTTTATTAAAATATGTTTATTATATTATATAACTAAAAAAATGTGATTTTCGCAATTTTTCCTATATTTGCATTATATGACAATGCTTCATGCCAATTTTCAAGATTCTGAGTTTACGGGAAGTATCCTGTAGGTTTTGATTCCTTTGCGAGTGTCGTAAATTTGTTGAAAATATCGACATAATCGGCTGTATCTTTTGATTGGCTTGGCTTAGAAGTTTGATATTTTCACAGCTTAAAGGGACAATAGACCCAAGTATTTCATGTGAATTTCAGCTTGATACGTCCACGCGTTCTTGAGATAAAGGGTCTTGACAGACAGACAGACAGACGGACAACAAAGTGATCCTATAAGGGTTCCGTTTTTTCCTTTTGAGGTACGGAACCCTAAAAGTAAAAAAAAAAGTAAGTTTTGTTCTTTTCTTTATCCGTATCTTTAAATCTTTGTCCCTAAGTTATAATTTTAATGCAATGAGTAGTTATTAAGGTCTCATTTGACAATGCATTAAGGATTGTCATCACAGTAAAAATTCTGTAATTACGTCATAAATTTAAAATGGCGGTAGTGGTATACTGTGGGTCATTTCTAAAGTGGGTACAGTGGGTCGACTAACTGTGCCCACACTGCCGAATGGTTAACTTTATTTATGTTCTTTTTTACAGAATGCCAAAGAAACGCCCGTTGTGTCGGAAAATAGGTAACCACACCAAAGAAAATATGAAAGAAGCTCTTCTAGAAATAGCATCGGGAAAAAAGATACGTGTTGTAGCAAAGAAAAAGAATATCCCATTTTCAACATTACAGCGTTATGCAGCTAAAGCAAAAGCATCCACATGTATCGAAAGTTTGCAACTTGTGCCGCATTATGACATTAATAAAGTTTTTACGGATGAGCAAGAACAAGCACTTACTGAATACTTCAACAATTGTGCTCTTATGTTTTACGGCTTAACAACAAAAGATTGTCGTAAAGTTGCATATGAAATGGCTGTTATAAATAAACTTAAAATGCCACCTTCATGGATTTTAAACCAGATGGCAGGTATAGATTGGTTAAAATCTTTTCGCAAGCGTCATAAGGACCTCTCTTTACGCAAACCAGAATCTTGTAGTCTTGCTAGAGCAACTGCGTTTAACAAGGATACTGTTAACGCCTTCTTTTGACAGCCTCCGTGGCGTAGCGGTGCTGGACGCGGCCGCTGCGCAAAGGTGGCGCGGGTTCGATCCCCGCACAGTGCAAGTATTTCTATGCATGAATATGAATATTTGCACTGGTCTGGTCGTACCTCGGAAAGCACGTTGCCGTTGGTCCCGGTTGCCATACGAACATCTAATGGCAGTCGTTACGGGTTGTTGGAGCCCTCAAAATCCAACAATTGGTCTAACTGCAATGCTTCGATGTCGCCTTCGGGTTGTGGAGGTCAGACGGCAGTCGCTTCACGGAAAATGTCGAAGTTTAGCCATATCAGCAGTTGGACTGGTAAAGCGGACCCAGACTCCAAAGCTGAAAAGGCTGCGGATGCGACTGGGATTAACGCTGGGATGATGATGACTGTTAACGCCTTCTTCAACAATCTACAAGAAGTTTACCAAAGACAATCTTCATTTTCTGATGGTACTAGGGTCTACAATCTAGATGAAACGGCAACAACCACGGTGCAGAAACCGCAAAAAGTAATTGGTCCTAAAGGTAAAATATCGGAAAAGTGACAAGCGGTGAAATAGGCACCTTAGTAACAACTTGCTGCTTTATTAGTGCAAGTGGCCAAGCTTGCCCCCGGTACTGATTTTCCCAGAAAAACTATAAGGACCACATGCTTAAAAGGTGCTCCCCCCGGGATCATTAGGGTTAGCTACATCATCTGGTTGGATGAACAGTGAGCTCTTTGTTACTACAATGAAACATTTTATTAAACATACCTCGAGCTCTAAAGAAAATCCTCTCTATTGATTATGGACAATCATGAGTCGCATTTATCAATAGAAGCTGGAATTTAGCAAAAGAAAACGGTGTTACAATATTGACACTACATCCTCACACGTCAGCAAAACTGCAGCCCTTGGATGTGGGTATTTATTCTCCATTTAAAGTTATTACAACGCCGCGATGGAATCATGGCTGTTAAAAATCCTGGGAAACCTGTGACGATCTATGATTTAGCCGAGTTGATAGGAATCGCATTCACCAAGGCCATGACTCCAAAAATATTATTAATTCTTTTAAGAAGACCGGAATCTATCCCTTTGACAGAGATATTTTACCGAGAAGACTTTTTACCTAGCACTGTTACTGATCGACCCGATCCTAATATCATCCAAAATCCACTAGATGTGTCTTTGCAAGAAACCAGAGAAAACGAACAAAACAGTTCAATATTGGAAACTGGAAACATGCCCTCGGCCATTAATGGTATCCCCAACTTTTCGGCAAAAGAGCTTTCACTCGAGACTAAGGCAAGCCTAGGACCTAGTGTGATTCTCAACATGAAATTTTGAAGCACAGCCCCAGTGCTCAACGTCGAAAGATGCAGGATCATCTTTTTCATTCCTAGTCAATTTAGACAGCCCCTTAAAGCACTGTAGGCATATAAAACAAAAAGGAAACCTGGCCGCAGCTTAATCGCGACGGATACAAAAAGAAAATATTAGGATGCAAAGATCGGAAGTCAAGAAAAAGAAATTGCCAAAGAAGAACAAAATAAATGAACCAAAGAAAAGAGCTGTTAGGAAAGTCTTGCAGAGTGATTCAGAAGATGAAACTGAAAATATTTCTATTCATGACGAAGATTCCGATTGGTGTGAGGAAGATGAAAACAATGATTGGTGCGAGGAGGACAAAGTTGGAAATAGAATCGAAATACTAACTGATGACAAGTTACTGCGCAATGTCTTGCCTCGTCTTCCAAAGGAAGGAGATTACGTTCTTGTTCGTTTTTCAACTAAAAGGTACTTTAACATATGTTAAGGAGTGCGACTTAAAACTTATATTGCCTAAACCTTGTCTAGGAGGAAGCACCTTACTGCAACAGTCTTATTACTATTTTAATGTTGATTTTTCCCAAATCGACATCCGCTAGTTGGTTATGTCAAACCTTTAAAAAAGATGATTTTTTATGTTTTATGAAAAATAATGCTATAATTAAAATCCAAAAATCAAGAAAGAATACAATGATCTCAATATGTGATTTAGTGATTTAAGACATAAAGGGTTAAATAGTTTAAGTTTAAAAGCAAAGAGTGTTTTTCTTTAAGAGTTGTTTATGATTAAACCACATTTTTTTTATATTTAAAGCTAGGAAAGCTAAAATGTTTAAAAATAATTTGTTTTTTGTTATTAAATTAAAGTCTAGTCTATTAGGTGCAACCTAAGAAACGGATTTGATAAATAAATATATAAATACCAGTAATTACCTATGTTTTTATATTCCAATATCATCCTGATTCACTGTGCCCTCAAGGTTGACCCAATGTGTACTCGCCTAAGGACACAGTGGGTCAAAAATCATTTTTAAAAAAATATATTATTATTCAAAAACCATTAAATGTATTTCATTTTTTTTTAAATAAAAACGTAACCAAGATGCCTATCTTTAATTCATTAGAATATAACGACTGTAACTCATAGGGTTAAAGCGCTATATGATTTTAAAAAAAGTGTGACCCACTGTTGGCACAATGACCCTACATAAAAATTTAAAAATGTATTTTTTGTCCCAAGAAATATTTGTATTTTAATCCTTTTACATTTATGACACGACTGTAACTTTCAGTCAGTTAAAAAGGTGTATTATTTATGTATCGTGGTCCGATCGTATCGTGATTTGCCTGACCATTTCACAATACGCCTCCATTTCATGGTTTGCCCGGTTACATCACGATGGCGTAATCGAAAGTCGGGGGGTTTGACGAAGGCAACCTATTTATCGATATCCCCAGCTCTCACTGAGCATATCGCAATGTAGTTGTATTTCACGTCGGTAGTGGCATCCCGCCCAAATGGGTTAGATTGTGTTAAAGCTGTGAAACTTAGCACAAGCCGAGCGAGCAAAACAAATGGTGCTACGTCATTGGTCGGCGAGCGGCTACATCCAAGTTGGTCGCCTTTACTATTTGGTGTTTTGATGCCCTAAAATACATAGGAGATATTGTAATAGGTTGATCATATGAGTTATTACTCGAGCCCGGCAGAAAAGTCGAAAATGTGTTTTTACTCGCATCTGAGTTGATAATCATCGCATGGGCAGATTGTCGAATGTTGATATAAATAAATAAATATATACGGACAAAATCACACAGATTGAGGCTAGCCCCAAAGTAAGTTCGGGTCTTGTGTTGCGGGGATACTAAATCAACGATAACAGTATCGTGAGTTAGTATCCCATAACAAGACAATATAGACATAATAGATACTTATATAGATTTTTTTATCTATAAATTTAAACTAACGGCCGCAATCCCGCCTGATGGTAAGCAGTGACGCAATCGTTGATGGTAAAGCGCACTAGTTTCAATGAAGCCCTATTCACTCTAGCCTTGAGGCATTCAAATTGTAGTCGACGGAAACGCCGCTGGCAAATTGTTCCAGTTTCTCGATGTACGCGGTATGAAAGAGGAGGCCGAAATACCAAATGAAAGATCGTTTCCATCATGGCTTGACCGGGGTTCGAACCCGGGGCCTCACATCGCAGGCAGGCATGTTGGCCGCTGCGCCACGAGGTCGACAATATATGTCGATAAGGCGGATGTTAGATGGTTTGATCAGATTACATAGAAGGTATCGTAAAACGGTCAGGGAGATCCACAATATTTGGCTGCATTTCTACGATCGGACGACGACATTATACGTGAGTGCAGGTCAACCCGAATTAAAGGAATAACAAACATTGATTTATTCACTTACAGAAAATAACAACTAAAGTGAGAAAATGTATACCTAAATAAAAGATGTTCAGTGGGCCAAAACCCGCCACACATTTCCCACCCACTGCAACTCCTGAAAGCCAGAATCAACAGTGGAGACCGCCAGAGAAAAACGCCGAGCAATGTCTTGGGGCCCGCAACGAAATTAATCAGAAAAGAATAGCAGAGGAGTAAGAAAAAAGATATTTTTTTCACTTCCCTCCATAACAAGCGGGAGACAGAACAGAATTAGGCAAATCGGCACAAAGGGACATTATTGCAACTGGGAGAAGCCCAGATTGCCAAGCACCACGGAATAAAATTTGATTGAGTTAATGGGTCCTAAGTAGGTACGAGCTGTTACAATTGATTCCAATAATAGTGTATAAATATAGTATTCAGTGGGTCAGTCAGGTTTTCAAAAGAGATCTTATTCTTTAGCCTGTAGAGGTCCACTGCTGGACAAAGGCTTCCCCCAAGGCTTTCAATGACCGGTCTTGTGCTGCCCGCATCCATCGGCATCCCGCGACCTTCACCAGGTCATCGGTACACGTTGTTGGGGGCCTCCCTACGCTGCGTCTTCCGGTACGTTTCCGCAACTCCAGAACCGTATTGCCCCATCGGCTATCGGTTCTACGAGCAATGTGCCCTGCCCACTGCCACTTGATTTTAACGACTCGAAGAGAAGAGATCTAATATCGCAATATAACTGGCGAATATGTGTGTGTGTCCACATCGCCTGATATTTCGGGCAATACAGGCGTAATTATGCTATATGTTAACACCTGTTATTAAATCAAGTCAACAAAGGTACTTCCCGACACAACACAGATACAAATGTCCCTGTTCGTTCATTTGTTATTTTCTTTTGTTTTGTTTGGTTTATTTGTGTAGGTTATATTTTTTTGGTTTCTGTTTAGTTTTTTTGTGCGATGAATCTGCTGAACGTTCTAATTGCTCAGGAGTCTGAAGTCGACATATGTAGGCAATGCTGATGTATAAAGCAAATCTATGTTAAACGTTTCTGTGAAGTTTTTTTTTGTTAAATGATATTATGTTGTTGGCTTTGAGTTTATAAGTTGTAAAGTCACCCACGAAATTAAAAAAAAATATATAAGATATGTCGACATTTTTATAGTTACGATACTTTAATATATTATTATAATTTTGACTATATCGATAAATTGTCTCGTTGGTCTCGTGATGGCAAAATGCGACTTCTAAACTTGGGGTCCTGATTTCGACTAGGCCCGGCAAAGTGTTGTTGGCTTTTCCATATTTTAAGCAGTTGGTTTTGCATCCGTTGCCTCGTCGGTGGGGACGGATTGCCGTCTCAACTCTTAATTTAATGCAGATGAGTATTAACTCATCTACATTAAATTGTTGCACATTGTTGTATATTACATAGTTATTATATTTTTTATGAAAATTTATAGCTAATAAGTACATGGGTGATAGTTACTAAAGTAGACCAATGAAAGGTTTTATTTACAAAATTAGGGTAGCACAAGAAATAGTAGATAGGTAACCGAAAGCATGAAAAAGTTAAGTAAAAACTGAACAGGTTTCAGTCATTTTCAAATTTATTTTATTTTATTTATTTTTTTTTATTTTTTTTTTTAATTTTTCATTTTTTTATTTTTTTTTTATTTTTTTTGTTTAGTTACACTGGTTGAGAATAAATGAAGATCATCAACAATCTGATATAACGAGTTGGTTCATATCATATAAGAGTTTTGTCGATATATGCACCGTACTGAGGGAACATACAGAAGTTAGATGGAACACGCAGACCAATTTTGCTCATCAATTTAATACAGTCGGTTGAACTATTTTCCAAGTTGAATATTAAATACCATGTCAGCAATTATTCTCCGTTCATTTGGTGGAAGAATGTGAAACATCCTGTAACGGCTGTAATGATTAGGTAAATAGGATTTTGAATCTAAACTGAATGCGCTTTAAAATACTTTCGATGCGATTGACGTAAGTAGGCATACTTTAACTAAGTATCTACTGAGCATCTGACTAGGTTCTATATAATTGTAATAATAGTTAAATTATTTGGTAACATTATTAAGTCTAATGTACTCGTCTATGATTAGACATTTAATTAAATTTTATATAAACACTATATAGTACACTGCCTACACGTCTGTGGTAACAAAAAATAAAATTAAAATCGTTTATTGAAATTAGGTTGAGAATAAGCACTTTTTGAACGTAAAAATTACAAAACACAGTCTCCCAAAACGCCCTTCACTACTTTCTAGTGCTTTCGCAGGGAAGAAGAAGTGGAACAATATACTCTCAAGCTGCCCAGTTCTCTGTTCAGTTAGAAATACCTGACTGCATATAGTACTAAGCATGTAAAGTAACTAACATTACAAGGACCGAATATTACTTATTATATTATTTAACACAGTCAGCTAGCTAACATAGCTAGTTAGCTTTCATTATAGGGATATGTATCCTAGGTAAGAAAATAAAAAAATAATTAGTCCGTCATATAGATAATAAAAAAAATTAATACCCGTATTTTTATTTTGTCGAAATCACCAAAAAAGTACTGAGATATAGCGTATTAAAGTTGCAGGTGGGGCCAATTACGTGACACTAGTGGTATATTTGTACCACGCCGTGACGTCATGCGACATTCAAATCAATATCTTCCTAAATTATTTGAATGAAAGAAAAAATAAAAATACGTGTTCAATATTTTTCTATAAACTATCGATGGACATTGAAATTATTTTTTAGGATACAACAATTCCTTCTCTTAGAACTGTGTGTGTTGCCAGTGATGACTTAAGGAATTGAGACGTGGTCGCTAACAATAGGCCTTATAAGAAAGCTCAAAGTCACTCAAAGGGCAATGAAGAGGGCTATGTTTGGGGTTTCACTGCGCGATCAAATCAGGAATGAGGAAATCCGCAGAAGAACGAGAGTAACCGATATAGCCCGAAGAATTGCAACACTACAGTGGCAGTGGGCTGGAAACATTGCCCGTAGGACCGATGCCCGATGGGGCCGACGGGTTCTCGAGTGGCGACCACGCACCGGAAGACGTAGCGTGGGTAGGCCCCCGACAAGGTGGACCGACGACCTGGTGAAGGTCGCGGGGAAACTCACTGCGCCGGAGGCGCAGGACCGGTCGTCGTGGAGCAACAGAGGGAGCCTATGTCCAGCAGTGGACGGCTTTCAACTTTCCTTTTGCTGGGATGGACCTCTTTTGACCTTTTTGACTGCGACCCTAGTGGTGGCATGGTAAGATTACGGCAAACTTCCTCCAAGTTGTTTATGTCACATAATTTCGAATTGTCGACTGCATACATAACCATGACGGTTTCCTTATGATGTTTATATAACAAACAGTCTATATTGTTCCCACTGTAGGGACACAGGCCCCTCTCGATGAGAGGGAATGGGCCGTAATCTACCATGCGGGCCCAGGGGGGATTGGTCGCTGTCATATGCCTTCGAAGTTTTTGCTTCTAAGACATGTTTCGGTTTCGCTGTTTTGAGAGCAGTGGCGATGAGATAATTTACACAAAGTAAACCTACGACCTATATCTAGTAAGTCGTGGCCGATACCACTAGGCCGCTCCTCTCATGTTTACTTTCACAGTTTTGAGATCTGTGGTGATAATAAATTTAATAAAAAATGCCAGTCAAGTTTCGAAACTACCACCTGCAACTCGTAAGTTCCTTCCAATGGGCTACCCACTACTGCTCATATCATATATATACTGATACTAGCTGACTTTGGTCTGGACTGATTCTTTATTTGGGAGCACAATCTTGGCGGTTCTCTGGAAATCTTTAATGTGCTACAATACTCGCAAACTACATCCATTGGTCCAATGCGAACGCCATTGCGCTATATTATATGCGTATAGAAACGCTGCCCGATTCAAATCAGTATTTGATGAATTTCTTCTTGTGCTTCGTAAATTATCTAGCGCTTGATCTCTGAGGTTTCGACGTACTCGACGATTTCGCATTGCCAACCGAGCCGTTTCACGGGCTGCCTCCCTTTGCTCTGGTGAGTGAGAAGCACGAACTCGACCCATACTAAGGCTGCGCTCTTCAAGTGCAATTTCTTGGTCTTCTTCAGTTCTTTTTTTTTGTTTTGTATGGGAAATCATCAAATGACCTTTCCCGCTCTGGGCGGAGCGGAGGGGCGTGTTTTTATTGACTAAAACCCACCCGTGTTCCTTCACTTGCCTGTGCAACGGCCAGTGCCATGGTTTCTTTTTTAACCAACCCGCAACCCTGTGGACCATTCCTTGTGGACCCCGTCAAGATGTGCTGACATCTCTTTGAGGAGAACGTGCCGTCCCTGGTTCTTACCAGGAGGCTAGCTGCCTATCGCTCGCCGCCCGCAAGCCCGCGCCTACGGTGGTCGGGAGTCCGATGTTGCCACCCGACCAGGGCGCTTCCTGCGGCGGTTTGAGGCGTGAGAGTAGTGGGATTTCCGCTCCCTCACGCGCTACGCCTCCTCCTTTGCCAGCATCACTGCTTCACAGAAGGAGTTGAAAGCTTGCCATGCACTCTTGCTCCGAACTATGGCCCGGACCAGGGTCGGACGCGAGAAATCGCCGCCGATCGCCGCCACGAGGACACGGCTCTGCTCTACCCAAGCCGGGCAGACCTCCACCATTTGCTCCACCGTGTCCTCAGGGCGATGCACACAGTGGTCACCCTGGCGTTTCCTCCTGCCTTATACGGAACAGGAACCACCCGAAACAGCCGTGTCCGGTAAGGACCTATATCAGTCGGAAGGTGAGGACGCCGTGGCGCCTCTCTAGCTACTCCTCAAAGAGAGGACTTACCGCCACTATTGTGGCGTGCTCAGTGCTGGTGGTTGCGACAATCACACTTTCCATGTCGCCATGAGATCCCGCCGGAGCTCTGTCCGCTGTACTGCGATTTTTCGCGGCAGCGGAGTTTGCCTCCTCTCGTCACTTCCACATGTGGGCGAGAGATAGTGTTTCTTCACAATTTAATGGATGTTATTATACGTATAAACGCTTCTTTTTAATTACTCTATCTATTAAAAGAAACCTCATCAAAATCTGTTTCGCAGTTTTAAAGATTTAATCATACAAAGGGACATAGGGAAAGAGAAAGTAACTTTGTTTTATAGTATGTACTGAAGTGGTAAATGGCACAGCAATACAATATTAGAAATTTTGAAGTTGAAGTTTGCTTTGGGGCTTTTATTAAAACAATTAAACCCGCAGAGAGTACTTATATTCCTTGCTTTAAATGGATGCATCAACATTAAACCGGTAAGACTTTTTTTTAGTATGCTGAGTAGTGCAGCAGTGTGTTTGTACCATTTTTAACAAATGAACCGCTGACTTATATTTTGACTGAGTTGTTTTGTTATTCCATGTCAGTTGCGTTTTGTTACCTTGTCTTATGTTACGTCACACGGGAACGACGGGAACAACGGGAACGGGATAAAAAGTATCCTATGTGATATGTCCTTCTCCCAGTTCTTATCTACCTCCCTAACAATTTTGAGCCATACTGGTTAAGCGGTTCTTGAGTTATAAATAGAGTAACTAACACGACTTTCATTTATATACATAGACTTCATTCAAATCGGACCAGCCCTTTAGGAGGAATTCAGTGACGTACACACGTACAGCAGATTTAGGAATATACCCATTACATATACATTTGTAACAAAGATATCATACCTCTCTCTACCCCTAGAGCTCTTGTTTCAGTCTCTTTCAAGTTAAATAAAAAATCTTAAATATTTATTTCTATTTATTTTTTTTCTCTTTTAGTTGTTATGTACAATTTTCTTTAACTACAAAAATTAAAAAAGAAATAAACTTGTCTAAAAACAAAAAAAAAGCTTGTAATTGCCCGGGTTTGAACCGAGGAACACCAGCAATCGCGAGTAGACCATACCACTATCTACTACGCCACAGCCGCTATGTCAAGCCGCTCGAAATTAACGCCCATATTATGCGTGAAATATTGCGAAAGAGAAAACTCGAAAACATGCGCTTCCCCAGACATAAGACTGAGCTAGATCGATTTCTCGTCCCCGAAAACCCCCACATATTAAATTTCAGCGAAATCGTTGGGGCCGTTTCCGAGATCACATGCTTCTTCAAGCGATCAGCGCCATCTGCCGGGCTGATTTGTGAATCTAAACCATCCAGGTCGCCACTCAAACGCATACAGAAAAATTCATTAAAATCGGTCAAGCCGTTTAGGAGGAGTTCAATGACATACACACGTACAACAGAATTATATATATAAAGATATATGATACTTTTGACTATGACTGCATAGTCATCATCAGTATCATATTTATTTATTGTAATAAATCAGATAATATATAATAATTAAACATTTATTCAAAATTATTAAAAAAAAAACCCTAAAAATTAAATATTATTTCGCAAAAGCAGGCAACATAATACAAGTGCAGTATTCTATACATGCGCGGGCGAAGGGGGCCAGGCACATGGCATGTGGTCGCATCGCTCATAATAATCCCGTCGATAATAGTGTTGTCACTTTTTTATGTATCACACTTTTGTATTACACACTATGTAGCCAAGCATATTGTACGTTACGGAATTGTATCGCTGACAGAGGTGTTCGGCACTTGTACAGCTACACAGGAGCTAAACTTTCCACAGATTCGGGAACACTGTTGGAGCTGCTGAACCTTGGACAAAACTACCTTAGCATTGTGTAGATTCAATTTCTTAATATTGTATAATTGCATGGCAAACGTGTGAGCACAATGTACGAATGTGCTGTAAGGCATTTATTTGTTGGGTTAGTCTTTTTTATTGACTTGATTGTGCTCTGGCTGTTGAGAGTATGTCATGCTCACTCAAATGTCTCGCTGATGGTGGCGTGTGTGTTGGGTCATTGGGAACCGAATGACCCAACACACACGATATGGTTGAGCTGAATGATGCTAATCCATACGTCATGTTCGTGATCGGACGCCGTCAGAGGGGACTGGTCATCTCTTAGCTGCCACGGCGTATTTTAATTTCTGAATTGATTTTTGTGTGTTTTCCATAATGGACGCTCTCAGCGTACAATATATTTCTGCATCGTTCTCACGCGGTTGATTTCAACATGAATGATGTAATCAAATATTTATAACAATAGCTTAAAAATTTAAAAGAGTGTCCATGGAGTTTCTTGCCCGTTCTTCTCCATAGGTACCTACTCTTTGGAATGGGCGACTAGCTTCATCTTATTGACTGACCGACCTTCTGACAATTCAAAAGTACCTGTAACTGGTTTATTTGAAATAAATGATTTAATTTGATTTAAAAAATGACCAAATTTTGGGGAAGTTGGAATTAATTAGAGGAAGAAAAAGATTATTTCAAATTGTTTAATTAGTATAGTTACTATGATGTGATGTGATGTGTTAACCTAACCTTTATTATCCTTACAGGTCGGACGGAGATCTCTTTACATATAGTATAGATACAATACAAAATAGGAGCATTTGAAACCAAACTAGGTGAAGCCTGTATCTCGGCGTGAAGCGCCGACCTTCTCTATATACATGATATATCCATAGCAACTCAAAAGTTAATATAACCCACAGATGAATTTATTTGCAGTAGTTAAATCAACTCGCTTCTGCTTTGCTTCGTGTTATTATAATAAAAAGTAAAAAAACTAAAACCCAACTAAAGGCAAAAAACGGCAGCTAAAGTATAAAACAGTTTTCAAATACTGAACTGAACAAAATTCAATGGTTCAAATGATGGACACAATGTAATGTCGCTAATACTATTCTGAAGTATGCAATAATCACTATGTGATAAATTTTCATGTTTGGAAAGGCGTAGTCACGTTACATATGCCTACCGTAGCACCTTGACAACTGTGACTACGCGGCACTAAGCACATAGTATCACTATAGTGACAATACGCACTTCAGAATAGCGTATGTGACATTACTACTGTCGACACTGCAACTTTGTTTGTGATAATCTTGTTCTCTGCGTCAGACCCTATGAATGAGTTTAATTTTACACAATAAACCTAATACTATTTTGGTGTTAAAGTGTATTTGTGGCGCATAATATTAACAAAAGTTAAACTGAAGAACTAAAAACTATACCAGCGCCTAGCTCTATAAAGAATAGAGGTAAACAAACCAATTTAGGGTTATCACAACTCACGTTTTACTAATATTCTGTTATTTACATGATTATCGACTTTTACATGCTAGCTATTTATTAAAAATTCCTATTGCAGCATATTTCAATAGAATCATTAAAATAACATGCATAATAACTTGTAATTTCGAAAAACCATTAAAAAGTCGACATTAATTTTACGTGATAGCCCTAAAAAAAAAGAAAGATGGATGAAATCCAGGTATTAAACACATTTTGTGGAATTCAAGCAATGAATAAAGTTGAGGCATTTGTCAATACAATTTAGCGTATTGTAATTACTTTCAAATCAACTACATAACACAAGCATTGTAATACTTTCTAGTATGGACTAATTATAATTATATGTATCAAAAAAAATAACCTATTAGGAAATTAGCTTACATGTGTGTCATATTGCATTCAAATCGGTTAAGCGTTCTATGCAAATCATAAATATCTAAACAAATAAACTGTTTAGGTATATCTCAATATATTTATGAAAATCTTTTGTATGCTCATAAAAATATAAAATTGTTTAAAAAATACAGTGATGTCCATAATATAAATACTAGGAACAGGCACAAATTTATTGTACCTACAACAAGGCTTAAGAAAATAGGTGGCTCTTTCAGATGCCAATGTATACATTTTTACAATGGACTTCCAGAGGTGGTTCAAGATCTGAGCCTGAATAAATTCAAATCCTTCATTAAACGTAAGTTGTGTCAGAAAGCATTTTATAGTGTGAAGGATTATATTGAGGACAAAAAGGCTTGGGCTTGAGCTGCGTCCGATTATATACACTGATTGTTCTCTGATTTTTCCTCTTGTAGTTTTAACATGTAATTGTTTATGTTATTAATTCAAAGCCTGTATTACACACTATCTAGCCAAGCATATTGTACGTTACGGAATTGTATCGCTGACAGAGGTGTTCGGCACTTGTACAGCTACAAAGGAGCTAAACTTTCCACAGATTCGGGAACACAGTTGGAGCTGCTGAACCTTGGACAAAACTATCTTAGCATTGTGTAGATTCAATTTCTTAGTATTGTATAATTGCATGGCAAACGTGTGAGCACAATGTACGAATGTGCTGTAAGGCATTTTTTTGTTGGGTTAGTCTTTTTATTGACTTGATAGTGCTCTGGCTGTTGAGAGTATGTCATGCTCACTCAAATGTCTCGCTGATGGTGGCGTGTGTGTTGGGTCATTGGGTTCCCTTGAATATGGTTGAGCTGGATGATGCTGATCCATTCGTCATGTTCGTGAACGGACGCCGTCGGAGGGGACTGGTCATCTCTTAGCTGCCACGGCGTATTTTAATTTCTGAATTGATTTTTGTGTGTTTTCCATAATGGACGCTCTCGGCGTACAATTTATTTCTGCATCGTTCTCACAAGGTTGATTTCAACATGAATGATGTAATCAAATATTTGTAAAATTAGCTTGAAAATTTAAAAGAGCGTCCATGGAGTTTCTTGCCCGTTCTTCTCCATAGGTACCTACTCTTTGGAATGGGCGACTAGCTTCATCTTATTGACTGACCGACCTTCTGACAATTCAAAAGTGCCTGTAACTGGTTTATTTGAAATAAATGCTTTGATTTTGATTTTGATTTTGGTAAGTAGGAAGTAGGATTATTACTTTTATGAAATTGAAAAGGTTGTTAACATCTGTGTTTTAGGCGTAAACTTTTCGTTGCCTAGCAACGGTTTGTTTACCTCTATTCTTTATCGAATTTGGCTTAACTATAGGTACTTGACATATTACATCTACACGCCCACATAACAACATAAGCCCGAAGGCATATAGTGCAGAGGATATTTTTATGGGAGTTTTAGCCAGTTATGAAACTGTTTCCGCCTTCACCGCGTGGAGTTACTCCCAGCTTATGTCGTTTTCATTAGTGCATTACATATTCTATTAATGTTCACACTGCTCTGCATTGCATAAAGCGATTCACAGTTCCCGTGATCCGCGCTTTACTCTTATCGCTCATATTTAACATCATTAAAGCATTCTTGTAATTATGTACAAGCATAAAGTACTCGTGAAGCTCTTTCACGACCAAATTTCGATACTAAACACGGTATATTTATTTTAATTTTATATTAACATAGAAGTTTTTGTCCGCTAGAGGGCGCTATGCTAAATTTGGTGACAAGCTTTATAGCTCATAACTAATAGAATATCAAGGCCCTTCTAATGATACTGCAATGGTCTTATTCTGATAAGTAGTAAAGAAGCTATGAACGAAAATATGTGAATTATATGCAATCAGCCCATGAATACAGGTAAAGTCACAAGTAAATGCTAGCAATATATATATATTCAAAATGTACAAGTAAAGCGCTTTCAAATGATACCAAACACGGCATATTTATCTTAACTTTATTTTTTTACTCTGTATGTTTTGTCCGCTAGAGGGCACCACAGTATTTTTTGTGAAACCCCATATAGCCTATAACCAGCAGACAATTAAGACGCTTCTAATGATATGTCATTTGTCGAATTCTGATAAGTAGTTTAGAAGTTACGAGGGAACAGATGAACATACATATATACATACATACATACATACATACATACATACATACATACATACATACATACATACATACATAGCCTGTCAAAATCATAACCCTCCTTTTGCTTTGCCGTAGTCGGGTAAAAAGTAGTATTTGTACTAAGTTCCGCTTTTAAAAATTGCTGGATATATTTACTAAGTTCAGTAATTAAAGCATCGTAAATTAAAAGCTTTTTATTGAAAGCGAACCGTTAAAGTTCGCTTTAAGCAAATCGGTTAGTAAGGAAGGCATAGCCATCTTAGGTTACCTACATCATAGTATAGGTAAATTTAAGAACTCATACTGTCAAAATACCTCTAGTTTCCCGAAACCCTAAATCTATGAGTCTCCCTACATTACTTACATGTTTGACATTTGTCGTAGCGACAATCAGAAATTTTCGTGATAAGATTCATCATCGTCATCATCATTGCAGCCGAAAGACGTCAACTGCTCCGGCATCCAGCGGTTTTCCGCTACCTTCACCAGGTCGTCGGTCTACCTTGTCGAGAACCCACGCTGTGTCTTCTGGTGCGTTGTCGCCATTCGGGAACCCGTAAGGACAATGGAGAGGGCTATGCTTGGGGTTTCACTGCGTGATCAAATCAGAAATGAGTAGATCCGCAGAAGAACGAGAGTTACCGACATACCCCGAAGAACTGCACACTTAAGTGGCAGTGGGTCGGGTACATTGCCTGTAGGTCCGAAGATTAGATTGCGACTATAATATGAACGTGTTAATAACGGAAATTCGCTTTCTGTGTGGAAATCTATTCTCACTGTGAAACCTTAGGTGAAGTGAACATAAAGTGAGCTGCCAATAGTATCAATTCCTAGCATCAAGCAATTTGAACATAATTTTTTAAATCAATATAAATGAATCATCAAAGTGAGTGATGAGTCGCGAGAGACCAAATTTCTAGATCATTACACCTAACTTATTGTTACGAGTTAGATACAAGTTTCAAGTAATTTCGATGTCGACACTTAGTTGTCAATATTGATGAAATTTGTACTATTGGAAAGGTCATCCTACATCTAGCAATGCGTTTTTATATCGTACCTCTACAGTGCCTAGGTCTCAAGCTATAGGGCTTAAAAGTTACGTACAGCATGTCACGCAATATTGAACTTTATGTTATTGTTATAAGGTGCATTCGTAACACTATCAAACCACGAACACTTAGGTGAAGGAAGCTTGAAGCGAGTTCTCATCCCACATCTTCCGATTGTTAGGTATTAATATTCCATAAGGAAACGTACACAAATGGGAACTCATCATCATTTGCTTAACCTTGTACCATTCCAGTGTAACCGGATACAATTACACAAATAGGAACTATCAAGCATCATTTAACAAGTTACATGAACCATCGAAATAATTAATTTCCTTGCAGTGTCCACAATACATACTAAAAAGGAGAGTTGTTTAACAGGCGGAGTTTCTGACTTGGCCTCCATTTTGGGCAAATTGAGCAAGTTACTAAAAGAGGGGTTCGTCGATCAGGTGTTGGCATAACTTTAACTGAATGTTCGGAGACATACTCATCATCATCATCTCAGCGTTAATCCCAGTCGCATCCGAAGCTTTTCAGCTTTGGAGTCTGGGGTCCGCTTTACCAGCCTAACTGCTGATTTTGGCTAAACTACGATATTTTCCGTGAAGCGACTGCCGTCTGACCTCCACAACCCGAAGGAGATATCGAACCATTGCAGCTAGACCAATATTGTTGGATTTTTGAGGGCTCCAACAACCCGTCACGACTGCCATTAGATGTTCGTATGGCAACCGCGACCAACGGCTTAACGTGCTTTCCGAGGCACGACCAGACCAGTACAAATATTCATATTCATGCATACAAATATCGAACCCGCGCCTCCTTGCGCAGCGGCCGCGTTCGCTACCGCTACGCCACGGAGGCTGTTGGAGGCATACTATGGGAAATAATATGATTGGCCATCGGGGCTACGATATTAGAATACATTACCTAGTATTATTATACAATACCCAGTCATTCTATAATAATACTAGGTATAGCGGTACCCACAAACACCATATGGAACAACGCGTCATACTGACGTCACACGAATTCTACATCTCGCAAGCAGAGTTTACCGTGCAATTAACATGCATACAGCTTCCCAACTTCAACCGTAGGGCAAGTGCCTGCCAGACCTAACACCCGTCTGGACGGAGGAAGAGGAGAAGAAAAGGGAGGACCTTTTCTGTGAAGGATGAACTCATCCTTCGGATGTAATCCTTGTGATGTGTGTGGATCGGAGTAAAATTAGCTAATTTTACTCCCTGTTCCTCATGCCTCCACACTAGGTAATTTATTCTTAAAGTTACTATTATTTTTAAAATCTACTTTTAATTAATGGCGCTCTTAGTGATAAGACCGCCCATTGAGTTACCCTTTGTAAAATCTTTATATTTGCGTTCCGTTATTTAAATGGCGTACATAAAAAAGAATATTCTATTCTACTTACTTTTCTCAGTGGTAGGCCATAACATCGGCTGCCGGCAGAAGTTACCACCCACCAGACAAAGTCTTGCCGCCAAGCGATTCGTCGTATTCCGGCATGATGTCTGGTGAAGCCGTACGGAGGACGGGTCTGAGCAGTTGTGTTGCGATTTGTGGCGGGTACGATACGCCAAATGTTGTTGTGTCGGGAGTTTGGTCGTGGAGAGTCTCCAGATCAATTTCCCTCTAGCGCAGCATTGTTTGGTCGTGTTGGTCTTGGGTTTAACATTGCATCACCTCGCTCAACTGCCGTCATCCTTCCTATTCCTTAGTTTTTTAAGTGAATAGGCTTAATAAATTAGTGCGCTTTACTATCAACGATTGCATCACTGCTTACCATCAGGCGGGATTGCAGTCAAGCACTAGTTTATAAAAATTAAAAAAAAATTATCCAATCATGATTTTCGAGATTTTAAGCGAGAGTGGTAGTGAAACTGTAGCCTTTTCCATCCTCCTTGTACAGAGCTGTCAAGGACCAATACTAATGAAAGGGTCCGCTTCGTCCCTCTATCTCCATATGTCTAGGCTGCGATATCTTTTGCCATTAAGCAAGACTCACTAGGTCGCAAGTTCTTCACATTGGTCGTCTGTTAACGTTATATACACAATAGCGCAGTATCTAATTGTATTTATTTGCTTCAGACAACAAAGGACCACATAACATCTTAACCCGTCTTAAACTTAAACCTATAACAATGGAGAACAACCCTTCAAAGTCTCCCGTAAAATCCCATACCTAAGGAGTAGTCGAGTTTCTCGTTCTCGCAGCTCACTGCGATAAATATAATACGTGTGCACATTGTATTGCATTGCAGTAAGGGTGGCTTTAGTGGCGTGTCATCATTATCGCGTAAATCATTAAAACTGAGTAGACTAGAATTATAAGTACATAAACATACAACCACTGCACAAGCAATAATGAAATCTTTCTTTTTAAATTTTAGTCTTTTTTTTGTAATTTTTTAAACTAGGGCTTGACCGCAATCCCGCCTGATGGTAAACAATGATGCGATCGTTGATGGTAAAGCGCGCAAGTTTATTAAGAGCCTATTCACTCTAGCCTTGAAGACACCCAAATTGTAGTGTGACAGAAAACACCGCCGCTGCCAAATTGTTCCAGTCCCTCGATATACGCGGTATAAAAGAGGAAGCGAAACGCTTCGTCCGGATCGTAGTGGTAGTAACAACATAAGGGTGGAAAGTAGCCGTACGATAGGTCGTCCAATGGTGGAACGGAGATGGGTGAATTGAAATCATGCAATTCCCTTGCACACTCATCAGAATGCATTCTATAGAAGACCGAAAGGCTGGCTACCCTACGCCTGTGTTCCAGGCTTTGGAGACCGTCTCTTCGCACGCATTTCCACTGAATCCAAAGTAGCCAGATGACATTTCGCAACACCAGCCCAAATGTGGCTGCAGTACTCCACACACGAGCGGACCTGTGCTTTGTACAATTACATTAGAAGCTGCTTTGGTGTGAAGTACCGCCGGACCTTTGCTATGATGCCAAGTAATAAGACGCTCTTGTAAATGAAACGAAGGGTATAGGATCAGTAAGAAGCATTTCTATTTTCTCGCGCCCCCTAGCGGCCGGTCACTGAGCTGCGTACTGTGATGGCGCGGCGGCCTGAAGTGTGATGCGCTCGTATTATGCGTAAGTATGTTACTACAATGTGTTCTGCGTTCTAAAGATTTAGCTAGTTTAACTCCATAAGTTCTTGAGAGTGGAGTTATTCGTGGATTTTTGGCTCTCGTTACAGGTCATCAGAAGCCTGATATTCTGATAACCAGTCTTATAAAGGGGTGTCGTGTTAACTTATAAAGGGGTGTCGTATTAACTCGATTGTAGGGTCAGTTAGGCAGTCGCTTCATGTAGAATAACGGTATTCAGCTACATTTTGAGACTTCAAACAGACCGTAATATGGTGAGAAACAAGCAAGTCAGATGTTTATTTTTGATTATGTGATTTCAAAATCAAAGCATTTATTTCAAATAAACCAGTTACAGGCACTTTTGACTTGTCAGAAGGTCGGTCAGTCAGTAACGTGAAGCTAGTCGCCCATTCGAAAGAGTAGGTGGATGGTACCTATGGAGAAGAATGGGCAAAAAACTCTATGGACAGTCTTTTCAATTATCAAGCTATTGATACAAATATTTGATTACATCATTCATGTTGAAATCAACCGTGTGAGAACGATGCAGAAATATATTGTACGCTAAGAGTGTCCATTATGGAAAACACACAAAAAAATAAAACAACGATTAAAAAAGACTAACCCAACAAATAGATGCTTTACAGCAAGTACATTGTGCTTACACGTGTGCCATGCAATTATACAATACTAAGAAATTGAATCTATGCAATGCAAAGATAGTTTTGTCCAAGGTTCAGCGGCTCCAACAGTGTTCCCGAATACTAAGTTTAGCTCATGTGTAGCTGTACCAGTGTCGAACACCCCTGTCAGCGATGCAATTCCGTAACGTACAATATGCTTGGCTATATAGTGTGTAATACTTGGCTTTGAGAAAAAAAAAAATAAACAATTACAAAAAAAGGAAAAATCAAAGAACAATCAGTGCCAAGCCTTGTTGTCCTCAATATCGTCCTTAACACTATAAAATTAATACATTTTCTAAGTCATCATCATCATCCTAGCGTTAATCCCAGTCACATCCGAATCCAATCCTTTTGAGGGCTCCAACAACCCGTAACGACTACCACTAGATGTTCGTATGGCAACCGGGACCAACGACTTAACGTGCTTTCCGAGGCACGACCAGACCAGTGCAAATATTCATATTCATGCATACAAATACTTGCACTGTGCGGGGATCGAAACCGCGCCTCCTTGCGCAGCGGCCGCGTCCGCTACCGCTACGCCACGGAGGCTGTCACTCTAAGGCTGTCATTTTCTAAGTGGCTATTAGAAAACACAATCGACCGGCTCTCCGGGCGATATTGTATGACATATTCACAGTTTAAAACTTCTGTCGATATTTTAAATGTCTAAAATTCTCGTACCAGCAACGTAGATGAATTCAATTTTATTTATTTATTTCTCTCTTCACAACATTGGTTTAACAATATTTTTACTTATAATCTACCATTGGAAGAGGCTGGTGGCTTTTTTTTTGTTGGGATGGGAAATCATCATATGACTTCTGCCGCTCTGGGCGGAGCGGAAGGGCGTGTCAGACTTTTACTGACTAAAACCCACCCGTGTTTCTTCACTTGCCTGTGCGACGTCCAGGGCCACGGTTTCTTGTTTAGCCAACCCGCAACCCTGACCCAGGAGGCATCGGTCTTCGGGGACCCCGTCACGATGTGCTGACATCTCTTTGAGGCGCGCGGGAAACACGACGCGCCATCGTCGACTCGGCCTGATACTTACCGGGCGGTGAGCTGCCCACTGCTCACCGCCCGCAGTGGCTGGGAGTTCGGTGTCGTCTCCCGACCAGGGCGTCTCCTTCGGCGGCTAGTGGCGTGAGGGCGCTGGTATTCCCGCTTCCTCACACGCTTCGCCTCCTTCTTTGTCAGCATCACTGCTTCGCAGAAAGAGGAGAGACTGGTGCCGGAAGTAGGTTTTTGAAGAAGCCTGTGTTACAGATCACCAGGGTCCCCCACAGCAATATAATACAGTAAAACGTTTAAATACAATCTTGAGTAAACATTTTGATGCTGTCAAGAAGATCACAAAGAGACAATCAGATAACGATAACAACAAATAGTAAAGACAAATAAATAACAATTAACAATGATGCTTGCATTTACAGTAAGGGTCAAAAGTGGAGTACACTTTTTGACACTTATTGTTATTGCAATAAAGTTCAAAAGTGGTAATGCACTTTTGACCCTTACCAGTAAATTGTTGATTTGCTAGTTTTAGTAGAACTCATGTTAATTTCTCCTTCACGGGAAGCTTGTATAATATCAGCATAAATCTATGTTAACCCATCAGCAATTGAAACCAAATCTAAATACAATAAAAACATTTATTGAAACAAAAAACTTCAAGCACTTTTCAAACGTCAACATTACTTAAGACAGTCCCCCAAAATGCCCGCCTTTCATCACTTCCTTGTGTTTTCCTTGAGAAGAAGAAATAGCGCCACATACCCAGCATCACTGCTGCCTGTTCAGTTCAAGAAAACGTAGTCAGTAAAAAATACTTTGATACGTAATGTGCTTTGCTACGCTACACGCCGAGCTACGGCGTAGCACACACTGTGCTACGAATTATGACGTTGATAAAAGTATCTTTTAAGTACTGGTTTTCTTCGTTTGAATGGACTGAAAACCATTATTTGAAATGTATGTAATTACTATTATATCCTTTCCTTAACTTTCTCGCATTATGTGTTAGTTATCTTTTAAGATTTTATTAAGAACTAGCTTCATATTTCTGACTAACACACTCTATCGACAATAAAAGTGCCTAATAATAGTTAATCATTTTACTCGGTGGTAGGCCGTAAAATCAGCTGCCGGCAGAAGCTACCACCCACCAGGCAAAGTCTTGCCGCCAAGCGAGCCAAGTCGTATGGAGGACGGGTCTGAACAGTTGTGTTGCGATCTGTAATGGGTACTATGCGCCTAATGTTGTTGTGTCGGGAGTTTGATCGTGGATATTATCCTATATAGCTGCACCGCGAGGTTTCACCCGTGTAGGTTTCGATATGTTTTTTATATGCTCCGCTCCTATGGGTCGCAGCGTGATATTGTAAAGCCTAAAGCCTTCCTAGATTAATGGGCCATCCGATGCATAAAGAATTTTTCAAATCGGACCAATAGTTCCTGAGATTAACGCATTCAAACAAACAAACAAACTCTTCAGCTTTATATATTAGTATAACATAATTTTTTATTACTGTAGAAACTGACTTGTTACAGATTCGTTATGGTCTTTCAATTTTAGGAGAGTAGGGGGGTAATGACGTGATCCGGATAGGGATGGAGCATATTTTGATCCATCTTCCTTCTGCCGAGGTAACCCCATTTTACAAGGTTGGAGTAATATCATTCCACGTATGTACGAAGGTTCAAAAATTTTTAAGTGAAGTACGGTAGCTATACCTTTTTCAGTACTCCTGAAATTTTGTTTATTTTCCGACACAGATATGTAACAAAATTTCAAAGATGCTTCGATATTAATTGAAGCTGCTACCTCGCGGATGAGTTTTCGCGGTGAAACACATAACACAATTATCTGTTTGCTCCAAGTCGGTAAAATTCAATGAAATATATTACTATCTCCTTCGCAAAATTAGTAATTCTATTGCAAGTCAGTCTGAGCCTTACAATTTCTTCGGTTACAGTTACATTCTATTAGCATTTAATAACATTTTTGATATTATAGTTTCAATAGCTCGGGATGTCTTTAAAAATTTATAGAGTTAGTTTTAGTAGCTGGTCTTTTCTGATTGTTTGTTCTCTTAGCTCTCTATCTTCATTTACTTTAGCAGTCCATTTTGTATAAAAATATTTAGGAAAAATTTAATAATTTTTAATTTTACAACATTTTAATAATTCAGTTTGAGGAAGCCTTGGGGAGGCCTTTGTCCGGCAGTGGAACTCTATAGGCTGAAGAAGAAGAAGATTAAATAATTTATGTTGAATTTATCCATGTGAGAACGAAACACTAAGACGTGCACGGTAAAAGCGTTCTTTAGAGAAAACACAACAGTATCGCAGTTTTGCTTTTCTCGCTTTGGAACTCATCATCATCACAGCGTTAATCCCAGTCGCATCCAAAGCCTTTTCAGCTTTGGAGTCTGGGGTCCGCTTTACCAGTCCAACTGCTGAAATGGCTAAACTTCGACATTTTCCGTGAAGCGACTGCCGTCTGACCTCCACAACCCTAAGGCGACATCGAAGCATTGCAGCTAGACCAATTGTTGGACTTTTGAGGGCTCCAACAACCCGTAACGACTGCCACTAGATGTTTGTATGGCAAACGGGACCAACGGCTTAACGTGCTTTCCGAGGCACGACCAGACCAGTGCAAGTATTCATATTCATGCATACAAATACTTGCACTGTGCGGGGATCGAACCCGCGCCACTATTCATGCATACAAATACTTGCACTGTGCGGGGATCGAACCCGCGCCACCTTGCGCACCGGCCGCGTCCGCTACCGCTACGCCACGAAGGCTGTTTTTCTCGCTTTGGAACTATGTATAGATAATTGCAACCATCTCTTTCTAGGCATATTGTTTGAAAGGTTTTTTTTATTAAATATGAGAAAATAAGAGTAAACTTATAAATTATAAATCAGGTATGGTTTAAGGAGGTAGTTCTAAAAAGAACTGATAACCGAACTAGCAAAAAGTAACTTGATAAACGTCATTAAATCTAACAAAAAATGTTTAAGAACGCAAATAGGACTGCATTTAGGCACAAATTATATACACACATCAAAAGTGTCTAGGGATCAACATATATTTTTGCAATAACTTTTCTCCTGATTGATATTAATTAAAATTTTCTTTAAGGATTCATCAAATAAAGTGTTTTCGTTTGTCACAGTAACGATAAACCAAGTCACCTTTGCATTAATAAAGAAATTTGCCATTTTCCTAATAAAGGGATATTTGACATTTGAACCACTAACACAAAAGTTCGAAAAAAGACTGAAATAACAGTTTTCTCTAAAATTTTATTGGGTAACTTAAACAATTAATAATCCGTGTTTCTACCGCGAACACTAACAACACAAGAACATCGGTTTGGCATACTCAAAATGAGTTCATCCAAATCACGCTGTGGAATGGCCGCCCATGTTCGTTGCAACAACAAAAAAAAGGTCTTCTTGCGACTGGATACCCTCCATATTCGGCAGAGCTCTTCTCTGTAGCATATCCCATGCATGCTCAATCGGGTTCAAGTCTGGCGACTGAGCAGGCCAGGGCAGGACATTGATGTTAGCTGCGGCGAGAGTCTGTCTTACAACTCTTGCGGTGTGCGGTCGTGCATTATCATGCATTAACTGAAATAAGGGACCGATTTGCACTTGTAGAGGAACGATGACGTCTGATACAATCGTTTCAGCATAAATTTGAGCGTTGAGGTTGCCTCTGATCCAAATCAACTCAGTTCTTCCGCCGATCCAAATACCCGCCCATACCATGATGGTTCCACCACTATAAGGATGGACTTCCTGGCAGGATTTTAATCGCTGTTGGCGTCCAGGGGTTCTCCAGTGTCGTATACGTCTTGTATCCGGTCTCATACCAAAACGAGACTCATCAGAAAAGCACACGAAACGCCATTGTTCTTCTGCCCAATTTCTGTGTTCAAGAGCCCATTGATATCGAATCCTACGATTGTGCATTGCTATAGGTGGTACCCGTAGCGGTCTTCGGGAATGAAGGTTCACTTCATGCAAGCGGTTTCTGACTGTTTGGTCGCTAATTAAGTTCCCTGAAGAGTGATGAAGCCTCACGGCTAACATCATGGCGGTTATTGTTGGAGCTCTTCGAGTTAAGATTTGAATGTATCGGTCTTGTCTCCGTGTGGTGCAGCGATACCGTCCTCCATGGCGCTCAGCCACGGTACCAGTGCTTCGGTAACGTGTCCAAAGTCGACTGATAACACTCTGACTTGTATTCAGAGCTAAAGCCACAGTACGTTGCCGGGAACCAGCTTCTATCATTCCCACGGCTCTGAGCATTTCTTCCCTGCTTAAATGACGTCGCCGCTCCATAATAACGTTGGTTTTAATCAGTAGTAGGGAAACAGTAGCACTAATAATGTCTTCAATGCGTTGTATGTTTTTATAGGGAAAATATTGACAGCTGATTTTCATCTTTTACTCGAATTTGATTCACAGTTCCTGATTCAAATTATGAAATGCACCAAAAAGGATCCATATAAATTTATAAAATCATAAATTTATTACAAAGCCACATCTCAATCTCAAGAAATCCGCATAAAAATGCTTGATCCCTAGACACTTTTGATGTGTGTATAAGGGATGTAAGCAAAGTGCTCTATTGTGTATAGCGGAGTACCATGCTCACTGGAAATTTTAAGAAACTGTAACCTCTTAGAAATTGTCTCCACTGCTAGGGTCAGATGTAGCGAAAATGAATATACCTATTGTTTTACACACATTTTATTCTTCTCGCTTAACAGGGATCATAAACACAATAAAATAAGCCCATCTCAATTATTTACAGAAATCGTACTCACAAGATAGTGTAGTGAACAACATCATTTTCGCCAAATTCTCGTTGTTAATCTGTCTTCACAGCCGCTTGGCATTTCTTTTATGAAAAACGTAATGGCGTCGTTGTAACAAGTCGTTACACTCCTTTTAAAACAATTCGCAGGTAAAAATATTTATTTATATATATATACAACGTGTAACATAAAGGGTATATACATAACAAAGGCATGGCATCTTCACATGATATCAAACGATATTGGAAGGGTTTTTTAATCCTATCTTTATGTTAGGAAGTTATGAGGAAAAACACCGCCTGTGATAGGCTACTATCATACTAGTCGCACAGAGATATTGAAGACATTTATCGGATTTTGGTAAGTAACGTGACGGGTAACGAGTAGTTATTAACGTATGGAGTGTGCTGCCACGTTTGTTATGATTTGATTTTAAGAAACACACGAAACCGAAAATTTGGTACCAATTTTTTGAGTATTTTATTTTGAGTTGAAACCCTTCCGATATCATTTGATATCATCTAAAGATGCCATGCCCTTGGTATGTATATACCCTTTTTGTTACACGTTGTATATACAACGTGTAACATAAAGGCTATATACATAACAAAGGCATGGCATCTTTACATAATATCAAACGATATTGGAAGGGTTTTTTAATCCTACATCTTTATGTTAGGAAGTTATGAGGAAAAACACCGCCTGTGATAGGCTACTATCATACTAGTCGCACAAAGATATTGAAGACATTTATCGGATTTTGGCAAGTAACGTGACGGGTAACGAGTAGTTATTAACGTATGTAGTGTGCTGCCACATTTGTTATGATTTGATTTTAAGAAACACACGAAACCGAAAATTTGGTTCCAATTTTTTGAGTATTTTATTTTGAGTTGAAACCCTTCCGATATCGTTTGATATCATCTAAAGATGCCATGCCCTTGGTATGTATATACCCTTTTTGTTACACGTTGTATATATATATATATATATATATATATTCTATATTGTACACCAAACAAATATCGAACAAAAACAATCAACACAAAAAAAACATACAATAATTAGCGTTAAAACTATAATTTGCTAATTCGTTTCACTATTTCACACTCGATTTTAACATTGAAATACTTAATTATTAATTGCTTAAAACGTTTGAACATTAATTTTTTGAAGAAACATGCGGCATGATTTTCATTTTAACAAGAGTAGGTCAAACAACTAATTTCTATTAAACAAATATTAATCCAATCCATTATTAAACTAACGCTTGTCACTTATTAATCATGAACCATAGACCACTACCCATACCATACCATACCACCACCATAGATAACCATAGATAACTATTTTCTTAAACCTCAATTTGGATAAACCCTCAATTATGGATAGCTGTCAAAGTAACCAGAAATCCTAACCTGACTTTCTACATTGAAGAAAAGCAAACGACAACAAGAAATAAAATATTATCTAAACTAATTTATAATGTAACTAGCAGCCGCCAGCGACTTCGTTCGCGTGGATTTAATTATGCTCCGCTCCTATTATAGCGTGATGTTATATAGCCTAAAGCCTTCCTGGATTAATGGGCTATCCAACGCAAAAAAACTGGTCCTATTTGAAAAAACAATTTTTCAAATCGGACCAGTACTTTCCGAGATTAGCGCGAACAAACAAACAAACATACAAACAAACTCTTCAGCTTTATATATTAGTATAGATTAATTTATTTATTTTTAATTTTTATCAATTTATTTATTTTAAAGGTTTAAGTTAGCCTTGCGCCGCGATATACAATTATATTTAATTTTTAATATTATATTATATTCTCGATTTAGATAACATTAGTGTTATATTTTACTAGCGACCCGCCCCGGCTTCGCACAGGTGCAATTTTGATATTAAATACACTACAGAAAACTTTGAACTTTGTATAAAAAAAAAATATTTTAATAAATTTCGTGGGATTCAGTCTGCGTTTCACAGCAAACTTACGTACATCATATTAGAATCCTCAAAAACAATAGTATTTCTCCACTATTTAATAGATGTTTTTATAAATATAAACCTTCCTCCATTGATATAATATTAAACAGATATGATATGCTCTAACAAATTAACCAAAATAAATGTGCCGATCGGAGCAGCAGCACACACATGCATTTTTTTTATTCTGCGTACATTTCACACGTTGGCACAGTGTGAGTGAGATGGGGCGCTATCTAAAGCACAGAGAAGAAAAAGATGGCTAGTTTTTGTCGTTTGCGCTTAAATAGAATTGACGAAAACTAAAGCGACTTGCTGGACTTACCTCCTTTTGTACGCTTCATTTTCAGTGCGCTAGTGACGTATCTACCTTAGTTTAATATTATATCAATGCCTTCCTCTTTATTCACTCTAACTATTAATAAGACCGCATCAAAATCCGTTGTGTAGTTTTAAAGATTTAATCATACAAAGGGATATAGGGAAAAAGAAAGGGACTTTGCTTATACTATGTAGTGATAGAAATACCGTTTAATATCTATTTATTTATTTATGCAGGGTTTTTTTAAAAAAATAACACTTGCTTAAATAAGTTATTTGAAAAGTTACAAAAATAGTAACAATGGTCTCTATGTGCTCTATTTTTACTTCTTTTCACCACATATTATATTATATATCGTTTATCACAGAACATTCTTTTTTAAGGAAAATTACGTCGAAATTACCATTTAGGTACAATGGTTGACTTAATTTAGTTTATTAGATAATTTTAACTTGAATAGAAACAGGAAATTAGAAGTCTATTTTTACTTGACATACAATAGGTATCATTGTTCAGTAAAGGGTTTCAGCAAAATGACAATTGAAAGGAATAGTTTTTCTTTTATGTCAAAATTTGTTTATGTTTATAATAAGCTTTTTATAGTTATAGTGATTCTAGACACCGTTTTTTATTATTATTTATACTGATTATAGATAGCTTTTTTAAAAAAAATATTGATTAACCAATTAATTTTTACTGTATTTTTTTCACCCGCCCATTGTGTCACCCTTTGGAATATTTGTATATTTACTTAAATCTGTAATTTATAAATGGCGCTACTACACTCTGTCAAATTTCTTTATTACATTTTCAAATTTATTGCATTAAGGCTGAAGGTTGAGTAGGGATTTTTGACAGTTTCGGGTAGGTTGACATGCTGCCGTCCGTACATAAAGTGTATCCTATTCTTTAAGTTCTAAAAGTATGTGACGTATAATTATATACCTAACTTTGGCTACTTACGTTCGGGGATTTATTGCGTTTTTTTTACATGCTTTTTTATTAGCTTCACTTTTATGTCTGCTTGCTTGCTTGTTTATTTGTTTGCTTGCTTGTTTGTTTGTTTGTTTTGTCCATCTCTAACTCTTTGGACTACGAGTGAGCGGCTCATTACTATAAAATGTCCCACCTGTTTTCAATACGTTCGTATAATATCGAACTAAAAGTTGATAATAAATATAGTTTAAAAAACTAAAAAAAACATGCTTTTAAAGAATATCAAACTAAAAAGTTAAAAATATTTTTTTAAAAAGCGTGACGCGCTTAATATACAAAAATTATGGCATAAAGCGCCTCACCCTTTTTTAAAAATATTTTTAACTTTTTAGTTTGATATTCTTTTTTAAAATACATGTATGTATTTTAAAAGTAAAAACAAGACTAAAAGTGTCTAAGTACTCTTGAACTCACTTATATTTAAACTAGCGGCCGCCAGCGACTTCGTTCGCGTGGAGTTAGTTATGCTCCGCTCCTATTGGTCGCAGCGTGATGTTAAATAGCCTAAAGCCTTCCTGGATTAATGGACTATCCAATGCAAAAAGAATTTTTAAATCAGACCCGTAGTAGTGTTCCTGAGATTAACGCGTTCAAACTAACAAACAAAATATTCAGCTTTATATATTAGTGTAGATAAAAACGTATTGGTCGTATTGATTAAACAAATGCGTTGTATGCATTTTTTATATTTGTATTTAAATTTAGTCACACTCTTAGTTTTAGGTCCAATGAGAGGATAGTTTGTTATCTCGTGAATTAATATAATTTTATATGTTTAAATCGTTTGTGGTAATACACTAGGGTCCGTATTCCAGAAAGAAACTCAAACACAGATCTCTGTTTAAACATTACTTAAAACTAGTTTCAACCAATCAAAAGGCTTCAAACAAGACTTAAGTAGAGCTTGAGTTTTGGGTGACGTTGTGTAATACGCACCTAGGACCATGAGTGCCCACTTGGATTTTCGAAACATCGCCAAGCGCTTGGTTGACTCTTCACATAAACAGAGAGCAGTAGGGCAATTGCGTAACACACAATCAGTAGCAATGGGTTTCATTTTGACAGTTCGACAATATTCATTGCGTGGTTTACGTTGTTGAGCAGACACGTTTTCGAACACATGGAGCAATGGATTAGGAATACGCTTCGAAAAGATTCCAACTGATAGTAATAGTCATCATCATCCCAGCGTTAATCCCAGTCGCATCCGAAGCCTTTTTTCAGCTTTGGAGTCTGGGGTCCGCTTTTTACCAGTCCAACTGCTGATATGGCTAAACTTCGACATTTTCCGTGAAGCGACTGCCGTCTGACCTCCACAACCCGAAGGCGACATCGAAGCATTGCAGCTAGACCAATTGTTGGACTTTTTGAGGGCTCCAACCACCCGTAACGACTGCCTCTAGTTGTTCGTATGGCAACCGGGACCAACGGCTTAACGTGCTTTCCGAGGCACGACCAGACCAGTGCAAATATTCATATTCATGCATACAAATACTTGCACTGTGCGGGGATCGAACCCGCGCCCGGAGGCTGTCTCTAAACTGGTAGTAATAGTAGGTATATTACGCAATTAGGGAGCTGGTTTATTTTTCAGTCAAATAATCAGCTTTTTTATTCAACGTCGCAATGCTTGCCTTTTGGGCGCTTTTCCTGTTGACAGCAGCGCGGACATTTTTTTTTTTTTGTATTTCATGCCGTTTGATAAATGATTTATATTGCCGATTGATTTCATTTTGTGTTTAGATTTCTACTAATTCTTTTTGTTTGTAAATCTCATGTGTGGATTTAAAATGTTTTATCCATACTAATATTATAAATGCAAAAGTAACTCTGTCTGTCGGTCTGTCTGTCTGTCTGTCTGTCTGTTACGCTTTCCCGCTTAAACCTCTCAACCGATTTTGATGAAATTTGGCACAGACAATCTTTGGACCCTGAGAAAGAACATAGGCATACCTTTTATCCCGGAAAAATAAGATGTTCCCGAGGGAAATCTAAAAAGCGCGATATAACCGAACTCCACGCGGGCGAAGCCGCGGGCGGAAAGCTAGTGAATAAATAAATGAAGGTGATGAATTAGAAAGGATATTAAGTGGAAACAAATTAATACCTCAAGCAGGCGATGCGATGCGACGAGGTGGATCGGGAGATGAAAAAAATAAAGAGGGAACTCTAGTGGTGTTTTCTCTATACAAACGTATTCCGCTGTTTTCTTTGTGGATAATGCTTTTAGAGCAATTTCTTTTTCTACAATTTTACACCGTGATTAAACGTGCCCCTATTATTTGATTTTTTCCGAAACTTAATTAATATAAAAGAAATACGGTAACTACTTCAAAGTCGCGAAAAATAACCCATAAAAAAAACAAAATGATAGGAATACCTTTCCTCTAAATTTTGATATAAAAATAATTGAGATCTGTCGTGTTTTGAAAAAGAAAACAGCGGAATACGAAACGTCTTTTGGTCAACGTTTTTGTAGGTAAAATGAGCCTGAGCTGCAACTGTCCTTTTCGCACTTTACCGGGAGAGGTTGGAAGCAGCGCGACGGCAATAGTTTCTTCAAATATCTATTTTCCAAATTCTTCAGCACTAGAGACCCTCTAACTCGTATGAAATCACTCGTAAGAGATATCGCGGCATACTACATGATTTCAGCAAGTTCCTTTTGCTTTTGTACACTTCCCGAATGAAATCTACATCGAAAAAGTATCGCAATACACGACACTATATGGTTATAAACTTTAAAATTCTTGGAAGAACATTTATCTCAAACTTACAAAGTTACAACCCAGAGCTGAAATGTTCCAATACCTCGCGATTTCGGGGATTTAGCAGAATCCGCCATAACCGTTTGACACTTTCCTCTGATCCATTGATGGCATCAAAGGAATTGTACCTATCTTGTAACCATTTAAACTTGAAACATTTGAGAATGTTTAAAATGTAGACGTTAGACATTGTCTATACAAATGTTTTTCAGCCTTATTAATGGCAAATCTCTGAGTATCGAAAACTATTTGGCAAACCCCTTCCCTCCGCTGCTTCTAAATTGCAATTTCAGTGTGTGATTTTGAGTGAGTTGAAATGAAATGAAATCGTTTATTAAGCAAATAGGATCACTGATCACTTTTACACGTCATGTTTATTTTTTATTTTATTTTTTTTAACTAGATGAAGCCGGAATTTCCTAACTGACTACCTCTGAGAAGAAATAGCCGAAACAAACTCAGGGATCATCGTCTTTTTTCAAGTCCAGACATTAAAAATAAAAATGTTTACAATAATTTACCTTATAATTACGCATATTGCTTAATAACAATGCTTAACAGAGCGAGCAGCTCAGTCCCAAGCTTTTTGTCTTCTAAATAATCTGTGATTTTATAATACCCCTTTTTGCAAAGTTTGGCCTTTATATGGTTCTTAAATCGTTTAATGGGTAAGTTTCGAATGTCCATGGGAAGCTTGTTGTAAAAGTGTATACATTGACCCATGAACGAGTTGCCTACTCTGTGGAGACGAGTGTGATGTACAGCAAGATTGTGTTTGTTCCTGGTATTTATATTATGAATATCGCTTATTTTCTTAAAGTACCTTACAGAGTTGCCACTAAAACTATAAAATGTTTGATTCCATTTGGACTCTCCAGTAATATTATGGAAACGGTGACTCCCTCAATCTATATCTATAGAGCTGAAGAGATATACATAGAGCTGAAGAATTTGTTTGTTTGAAAGCGCCAATCTCAGGAACTGCAGGTCCGATTTGAAAAATGCTTTTTGAGTTGGATAGCCAATTAATCCAGGGAGGCTTTGGGCTATATAACATCAAGCTGCGACCAATAGGAGCGGAGCATATAATAAAAACGCGAACGTATTCGGGGAGGGCGGCTAGTGAGTAATAAACCTAAATTAATAATAGCCCTAAACCTGACTAGAATTAATTTCGGTCAAGAAAGTCAAGGAAGTCAGGGTAAACATCAACATCGGAGAAATTGACCAAGTGCCACCATCACCTCAGCGCAATCCTAGTCGCATCCAAAGCTTTTTTACAGCTTTGGGAGTCTGGGGTCCGCTTTACCATTCTAACTGTTGATTTTGGCTAAACTTCGGCATTTTCCGTGAAGCGACTGCCGTCTGACCTCCACAACCCGAAAGCGATATCGCAGCATTGCATTTAGACCAATTGTTGGACTTTTGAGGGCTCCAACAACCCGTAACGACTGCCATTAGATGTTCGTATGGCAACCGGGACCAACGGCTTAACGTGCTTTCCGAGGCACGACCAGAACAGTGCAAATATTCATATTCATGCATGAATACAACAAGTGCACTGAGCGGGTATCGAACCTGCGCCTCTGCGCAGCGGCCGCGTTCGCTACCGCTACGCCACGTCGCCACGCAATGGTTGTAAAATAATAAATATTGTTTGTTATTATTATTATACTGGCGGGTATTGCACATCTCTGTGAAAGAGTAGATTTTTTTTGATAACCAAAAATATATCATCGTGTGTGGAATTTATGGTTTCATTTTGAATGTCGGCATCCCTTCCAACCCACAAGTTATGATGACTTTATCTCGCATTTGGTTGTTTTTCGTTTTTTGAAACCATTATAATCCGAAAAAAGAACTCTTTTTGTATATACATTTTTTTTAAAAATTATAAACTAGTGCTTGACTGCAATCCCTCCTGATGGTAAGCAGTGATGCAATCATTGATGGTAAAGCGCACTAGTTTATTAAGCCTTTTCACTTAAAAAACTTAGGAATAGGAAGGATGACGGCAGTTGAGCGAGGTGATGCAATGTTAAACCCAAGATAAACACGACCAAACGATGCTGCGCTAGAGGGAGATTGATCTGGAGACTCTCTACGACCAAACTCCCGACACAACAACATTTGGCGCATCGTACCCGCCACACAACGCAACACAACTGCTCAGGCCCGTCATCCGTACGGCTTCACCAGACATCATGCCGGAACACGACGAATTGCTTGGCGGCAAGACTTTGTCTGGTGGGTGGTAACTTCAGCCGGCAGTCGATATTATGGCCTACCATTGAGAAATTGGGATAAGGGCCGAAAAATAATGATGATGAGCTTGTGAATTGCAGCACAAATAATCTCATAAGGCCAAAAAAGCTATACAAAGGTGTATGAAACACATTGTAACTGCCATCGAACATTAACAAGGCTGTCTGTTCATAACTGCCTGATACCTACGTAATTCGATTTTTGTATGAACATTGTAAATTCCAGGAGTTTTAAATCCCTTTTGTGGAAACGTTTTTTATAGAAATTTAATCTCGGTATAGGGTAGGCTTTGTTATTATTATTTATCTAAAATAAAATCACAACAATCCCAGAGGGGCCGTTCCCGTAATATTAAGAACGTTCACGTTTAATCTTGGCCTCAATTTGTCAAAAACCGCATGGTAATTGCGTAATAGACTGTCAGTAGCAATGGGGTTCTTTTTTATATTATTAAACTAGTGTTTGACTGCAACCCCGTCTGATAGTAAGCAGTGATGCAATCGATTAATGAAGCGCGCTAGTTTATTGTTTCATTCATTAAAAAACTGAATGAATTAGGAAGGACAACGGCAGTTGAGCGAGGTGATGCAATGTTACACAGGCGCCTGGGTCTGGAGGTGGTCCTTGACAAGTCGGAGGCCATGGTTTTCCACGCCCCATGCACGCCCCGGCTTGCGCCGACGCCGGGATCACATATCGTGGTTAGCGGGGCCCGGATAGTTGTCAAGTCCACCATGAAGTATCTGCGATTGGTGCTCGACAGCCGATGGGTTTGGGCCCCACTTCATATCACGGGGCTATCACGGCGGCTGGCGCCCAAGCTGATGGGTGCAGCAGGCGCGCTATCAACGGCGGTGTAGGCGGCTATACGTGGGAATCGTGGGGTCCATGGCCCTGTATGGGGCCCCTGTATGGGCGTTGGCGTGACCTGACGGCCGGAACACTCGCCATTCTGTGCAAGCCACAGAGGGTGATGGCCGTCAGGGTTGTGATCTTTTTTAATTACGGGAATCGGCTTTAGTCAGATGACAGTTTCAATGTGTCAAAATAAACTCTTCTTCTTTTTAGGGTTCCGTACCTCAAAAGGAAAAAACGGAACCCTTATAGGATCACTTTGTTGTCCGTCTGTCTGTCTGTCTGTCTGTCTGTCAAGACCCTTTATCTCAAAAACGCGTGGACGTATCAAGCTGAAATTCACATGAAATACTCGAGTCTATTGTCCCTTTAAGCTGTGAAAATATCAAACTTCTAAGCCAAGCCAATCAAAAGATACAGCCGATTATGTCGATATTTTCAACAAATTTTCGACATTCGCAAAGGAATCAAAACCTACAGGATACTTCCCGTAAACTCAGAATCTTGAAAATTGGCATGAAGCATTGTCATATAATGCAAATATAGGAAAAATTGCGAAAATCACATTTTTGTTAGTTATATAATATAATAAACATATTTTAATAAAATAGAACTTACTACCTTATTTCTCACGAACGAATAAAGGTATCAAATTGAAATTTATACCAAATACCTAAGTCTATTGTCCCTATAAGCAGTGAAAAAATCAAACTTCTAAGTTAAAGCGATCAAAAGATACAGCAGTTTATACCGACACCTTAGACGAATTTCCGTCACACGCTAGGGAATCAAAACCTACAAGGTAGGTACTTCCCGTGAACTCAGAATCTTGAAATTCGGCACGAAGCAACGTTATGATATAGTACAGACAGATAAAGGAAAAATTGTGAAAATGATAAATTTGAAGTTACATAAAATATTAAAATATTATTTTTGTTTACATGACATAAAATATTTTTTTAATAATTATAAACTTACTAGCTTTCCGCCCGCGGCTTCGCCCGCGTGGAGTTCGGTTATATCGCGCTTTTTATATTTCCCTCGGGAACATCAAACTTTTCCGGGATAAAGTTGTAGCCTATGTTCTTTCTTGTGGGTCTAAAGATTGTCTGTGCTAAATTTCATCAAAATCGGCTGAGGGTTTAAGCGGGAAAGCGTAACAGACAGACAGACAGACAGACAGAGTTACTGCATTTATAATATTAGCATGGACTTACCTACTCCTTTTCACATGAACGCGTAGAGATATGTGCTGAAATCTCATATCAAACACTTTAAACGAATGCTCTTAAACTGTGAAAATTCCCAAATCAATGCTAGTATTATAAATGCGAAAAAGTAACTCTGTCTGTCTGTTACGCCCCGCCTAAACCTCTCAACCGATTTTGATGAAGTTTTGGCACAGACAATCTTAGGACCCTGAGAAAGAACATAGGCTACCTTTATCCCAGAAAAATTTGATGTTCCTGAGGGGAATTTAAACAGCGCGATATGGGTCGAACCCACGCGGGCTGCCGCTGGCGGAAAGCTAGTACGTCATTAATTGTAAACCGCTACGTTTGTACGGCGGAACCCTCGGTGTGCGAGTCCGAATCGCATTTGGCGGTTTTTTTTTTTCAAGTTGATGAGATTTTTTTTGGAAATTTCATGCCGCCATTATGCTGCGATATTTCAATATTCCTTATGAATTATTGATCGAATGCACTTCTTTACTACATAAATCACGCGCTTATTTAGTAAACGACACTATAAATAATTTTAAAAGTCCAATGAAAAATGCGCGTGACGCTCATCTTAGCTCTCCCGTCAAAACTCCCAAAATAATCTCTAATTTGCATACATTTTTGACATTTGTATGTCGCCGAATTGAGATTGGATTAAATGTCACTTTCCCCGCCATTAATCAAACAGCCCGAATGCACCGAATCCGTGATCAAAGATTAACGCTCAACTAGCGGTCACGTTAAAATTGACCGTCGATTTGCGATGGTAGGATTGCACCACGGTATTAACTTTAGCAATTTCAGGTAACCATTGCAAGCACTGATTAGAGGTCCGCTGGCCAGCTTTCCAGGTTCCCCTCTTATTTGAGTCTGCGACGGAATAATCAGTCATTCTCCGATGACCTTAGTCTGTCCACGTACAGACTTTGATGTAGTGAATTTACTTTGGTTTATTACTGGTGTAATTTTAATTTGTAGTTCTTATAGTTACGTGGTGGCCTAGTGGTTAAAACACCAGCCTCTCAAGTATGAGTGTGCGGGTTCGATTCCAGGTCAGGCAAGTACCAATGTAACTTTTCTAAGTTATATGTACTTTCTCAGTACATCTTAGATACCAATGACTGTTACAAGGTGAAGGAAAACATGTTGAGGTAACCTAGACTTTTAAGTCTGAAATGGCCAACCCTCATTGA